>JAHZMW010001651.1:0-25190 GCA_027743745.1 Alloscopus bannaensis | reverse complement strand
TCAACTTTAGGTACGATTACCAGTTTAAAGTGGATTGGATCCCACTCAAATCACCTCCACCGTGATGCTTTCAAAGACAACTAGTAAATATTGTGTGTGCTCAACTTGAAAAATGTATATCAATTTTGATTTTCCTTCAAAGTTTTCACAAAAAACTTTCCCTTTCTTCGTTTTCTCACGCTTTTGCGCACACAACTTCTGGTGAAAGCCTGCCTTTTGAGGTACACACTCAATGCTATTATACGAACTCTCAGAGGGTTCAAACTTTTTAATTACACCGAACCCATTTTCTATAACACCACTTCACACATTTGCTCAGGGTGCAAGTTACACTTTCTGGGTGGACGAGAAGATTTTCGAGAAAATTAAGTGGAAACTATATACAAACCCATGAAGAGCGGAGAAGCAGATGTATCTTGTGTATGGAGTAGGCTCGCAAAAACCAAGTTTCCATCCATACCATATCTTTTGCACAGTAGAAAATACAAGTGTGAGGAAGACCCGATCGATAAAATCCTGCTTTCTATTAGTCCTCCAATATCTCGCGAGCCAATCTAGCTTTATGTGTTTGTATGCACACCAGAGAAGATGATGAATGCTGTATTCAATCATTGACAAAGTTGATGATCCAGCCCACACATATACGCAGAATGCATTTTACTTTGTGATGATGATGCTTTTAAAAATCTGATACTACACTGAATGAGCAATACTATGTGATTTCCACCTCAAAGGACCTCTCAGAAGCCGAACTGGTTTGAATTTTGTTTTTGTTCTAAACTAATCTCCGTTCGTGGAAAGTGAGAGGTGCGTGGGAGGTAAGCTAATGTACAAGCACACAAACTCAACATTTTCGAAGTAATACGTTAACAAGAAGTAATTTCCTGACGTCGTCAACTGTCTTTGATATATTGAAAATCGAAGTTTCTCCCATGTCGAACAAACGAAGAGCTTTTAAAAAATGCATGCTTTCCCTCATGGATGATGTGTGAGGGCACACGATGCACGGTGACGGCTTACGTCGAGGTTTTAAATAAATCAATAAATTTTATTTTAGGTGTCCTCCAAAAAAGAAAGTATCAAAGCATTTCACTCTCTACACAATAATTCATTCGCTTCTACACGTTTGGAAGAATGCATTTCTCTCTCTCTCTCCAATGGAATCGGAGAAAAGAGAGACAATACATAATGGAAAGAATGGGAATGGTCGAATTAAATAATTGATGATGCTCACTCAACTTTGCCGTCTTTCAGGTGGCTTTCTTCCGCTCCGGCTTTTCACTTCGGGTTGAAAAGAAACTACGAGAGAGAAAGTGGATATAGCGATATTTTCACGGGGAAATTCGTACGCTTTCCCCACCAACCGATAGCGTACCACTTGTTGGTCTTCACACAGCTTTCCCTTCCACCAAGAAGCTTCTTGTATTCAGACTGTAAAAAAAGTAATTGATTTTTTTCTTCCACTGAGTCCTTCCTTTACAATACTGTGTGCAACTAGTTGAATTGAAGTAGAGCTCATGTATTCCGTACACAAACAAAATACGTTTTTGTACCCATTTATAGATAAATACATGTAAGGCAGAGTGTATATACAAAAGCTTTGAATTTTTTTTTTTGGAGAAAGTCAATTTCAAGGCTGTTGATATCTTGTGAATGACGTTTGAGAAAAAAAGTGATCACACTTCGTCTCTGCGTCACCGTCACCAGGAGATGTGAAGAGAGAATATCTTATCAGCCGCCCTCCATTCCAACACTTGGGCCATTGCTTCGCTGGATTTTTGTAACTGCTCCTACTGCCGTCCTCGAATTTTACAACTTTTCCATCTCTCCTCCACTGGAGAAAGTGTTGACTGGAGTACTTGTTGAAATTAGGTATTTTTCTCCTCCTCATTCGTCTCCAATTTACCATGAAAAGGAATGACATGGCGTTTGGTGAGAACAAGTGGGCGACAACCATAAAATTGGCTTCACGCTAGGAGTGCTCTCAAAGCTTGGTCTGTGTGTATGTAATTTTGCTGCGGTAAAAAAATGTTGTAGACACACATTTCCACAAAACGACAGTGAGTTTCTCCGAGTAGCCATCTCATATCATTTAATGACGCTCACTTAATCCCTTGAAAGAGCGGAGCTACACTGTGGCTGACGTGAGTTGGACAGGTTTTTAATTTACTCGTTTCCACCACTCTTCTCGAGGTCTCTAGGTCGTGGTGAAAGGGGCAAAGTTTTTGTATGCTCAAAATGTGCGGGTCCCTTGATTGGCGAGTGATTAAAAATCAATCAAGTGGCAGAGGAAGAAAGAAAATTGCCAAACTTTTACTTTCACCACTATAACACAACCTCCCGTATTCTAGTTTGCAGTGAGGTTCCCTACTATTTTTAGGTTTCGCGAACAGTTCTCATTATGTTTGCGGTGTACACTTGTCTCATGCTGAGCTAATTTTGAGAACAAGGTTGAGGTTTTTGTACACCATCCATTTGCAACCACCAAGGCTCCACTTTCCAACTATCAAATAATCTTTAGAATGATCTGAATGATCTGTGCTTTATGGATCTTCCCACACCAGATTTCCTCATTTCACTATTATTTACTAAGGTAGCGAGCTGATATAATATGGCCAGCTGCATTTAGAAGAGGATCGCTCAAAGAGTTGATTTTGTATGCCAAATGTTTGCCTTAATTCCGTTCGTGCCGAGAAAAAGAATCCGTTATTAAAACATTCGATTCGCTTCAAGTGCACTAAAATCAAGCTTTCACATTTCGAGAGCAGAGCACACACTCAAACATACCAAAAATGGGAATTATCTCCCTTCAGTCCAAGTTGCGCATATGATACACAAGGTCGAATGTGCTTTAATGCTTTTCCAAGCTGATTATACTGAACTCCTCAATGACTGACTTGAGCTTTGCCTCAAATGCGCAAATCTCTTCCTGATGCGTACATGTTATGTGTATCTAATCGAGAAAAAACTTGTTTTAATTTTCTTTCTGTGTCTTTACCCCCAACTTTCACTTTCAAGGTGTCCTTCCTCATTTCTACAACATTTGTCTGGTCATTTTTCCTCGGAGCGCATTAAATGACAAGTCCCCGCCATTCTTCATAACAGGTCGAGGAAAAGCCGTTTTTGTGTGTCATCATTAAAGAGCTTAAGGAGAAGGAGACAGATGTGTGTGTGTGGCGTGGGATTCATTTTTTTTTGTTACGTGTGCGTTTTGTGCACTAATAAGATTTCCCATATTATTCCTTTGTCCTTGTCAAGTTCACAGAAAAATAATAAGGAAAAGTATTCATTTTTTTGTTACGTGTGCGTTTTGTGCACTAATAAGATTTCCCATATTATTCCTTTGTCCTTGTCAAGTTCACAGAAAAATAATAAGGAAAAGAGCGAGAGAGAGACGGAGTGATGCCTCTCCTTTCTTCTCGAGTGTTGTCCACAAGAAGAGAAAGAAAAGGAAAGTAAATTGAAAAGGAATTAGAGAGGCAACCCTGGTGGGCTTTGTGTAAAGAGAGAGAAACTTTTTTCCCTACTCCACAAAAAATATATCGTTTCACATGCACATCTCGATAAGATGAGAGCTACCTTAAGAATATATATGGCGCAGAAAGAAAGAGAGAAAAATCTCTCTCACCACATGACACCAGGCTTTTTTTACAGAAAGAAAATATCATATTGATCTCCCTTTCCCTCTTTAGTCACCATTTTCTTATTGGCTTTTTTTGAAAGGAGGAAAAGAAGACTGATTAGGAGTTGTAAGCTTTTTAAGCTTTCTCTTGACTCGCTCCACGAAGATGGGGAACGTGAGAGGGTCCTTTCACTTGGGGGTTTTTCCATTGAAATCAGGAAACGGAGAAAGCTTCAGCTCGCACACACCGTTAAACACGTATTTTATTACGTTTTTAGTCTCAGACTCCCTTATTTTTCCGATGGTGAGCACGGAACGCATTTTAAGAATACATTAAAAAAGAATGTAATAAGTGCGCCGTAAAAATGATCGTACTACGACTTCTGATCGTTACTGTTCCCCACCTTGAAATTGGAGCTACGCATCTCTCCTCTCGTCTACTGAACGAATCATTTTCTTCAACATTTCGTCAGAAAGAAGAAAAGGATGTAACTACGCGTGTTCCCAGCCAAGCCACCAATTCAACAACGTTCTTCGAGAATGTTCAGTATTGATGTGGTCCTCGCGGTGAGAACGCACCAAGGGGGTCTGCATTCCCAAAGTAAAAATATTGACAACAAAATGGTGTGTCTCTGAGCAGAGAGAAATCGGTTGTTCAAAAAAAACCATGTCATTGCCCTGGGAGAAAGAAGAGAAAGTACTTCACGGAGGTGTACGGACACAGCAGCAAACCGAGAACCTCAAAAAGTTGATACCTCAAAATCTCATGCAGCAAATAGGTTCATACACCAAAACGGAATAATATCAAAGCTGAAATAATCAAAGTCCAAAGACTCAAATCAATTGCCTCAAAAACCAGAAGCAGCGAAATTACACTAGCATCAAAATTTGAGTTATTTTTTGAGTTGGATAAATTTTTCTGATCACAGCCACGTGTCTTACTGTTTGTAAAAAAATTATTGTTACTTACTGTACCGATTAAACACTGCAGTTGTACTGCACCTACTGATTCACAGTCGTCCACATGGTTTTCATTTTATATACATACGTATCAGAAGTCTCTGTCACATAAGTTCGAATTCAAAGCTGTGTGTTTTGATTTATAACTTAACCCTACTGGACATATCTCGTAGTCCTTGTAGTAAAATCATGTAACATTTTTATGGACAACCGTGCTTAAGTGCTAACGCCCGGATTCAATTGTGAGCTTAATTTATTTGATCTTGTGTACTTGATTAAAATGAATTTGAGGTTTTGAGTTTTGATGCATTTGGTTTTTTAGGTTTTGGTACACTTATGCCTTCGACTTTGAGGTATAGTCCTAAGACATTCACGGAGACGTCAAGAATGAGAGAGAAAGGTGAAATCAACTTTTCCACTTTAGAAGATCACGCATTGCATCATCATCATCTGTCGTTTGTGGCCGCCATCGGTACTCAATTTCGTTCACCTGGAATTTCAGTAGTATTTCGTAAGACCACAATACAACGACACTTTCGTGTGGTGTATAACTTTACACACAAGAAAGGACTCGAAATTGAACATGTGATGGAGGGAGCTGTGAGCACACCAGTTGTACGCGTACAACTCATCAAACTTTTATGTCTTCACGATTATCACACCATTATTACACAAGTGTGTATCGTCATGAAGTTATAAATGTTCGCGATACAACCGCACGGTAAGAATGAGAAGAAAAAAACGTCGATACTTTCAACTTCGATTTTTCCACGAACCTCCGTTATAATGAGGCTGTCTATGTGTGTGTAGGCGCAGGTGGATATGATGTATCTATTCGAGAGAAAGTCCTTTAGAGACCATACGTCTGTCCTGCGATGTAAAAGATCAATTTATTCTGAATTCGATTTCATGACGGCAGCGTTATTTCGCAGGTGGCAAATGAAGTGTCTGTTTTTACGATAAAAAATGTCTTTTATATTGAACATCGTGTTCTGCTCGTTTTTTCGGTTGAATTACAAAAGAATGGTGATTTATGCACGGATTTCGTTGCAAAAGAGATCAATGAAAAGTACAAAAAAGAGCTACAATTCTGAGGCAATTTAATTGGGCTGAAAGGAGCGTATTTGGTTCGCACTTAAACTAGTTTACTTCCAAAATTTCTAATCCGGATGAGCATAACAAGCTTAGCAAGAAGTAGTGAGCTGTAAATTTGAAGAGGACATTAGCCTTCAACAGGATTATCTCACAGGAAGTGCGATTACGGTGTAAATACACGTTGTCTAAAGTGTTGAAACCTTGTTTGATCTCCGAACTGAGTGACGCAACATTTTCCCCTCCCACACTCTCTAACTCTGTTAATCGACAAAGTGCAAGGGAATAAGTACATCCGCGAATGAAGCCCCTTTCTTCGTGTCTTGTCTGCATGACGTCTACGATTCCTCTGGAATTCCTTTGGTCACCTCACCCAAAGTTTTGTGATCTTCAAAAGTATCTTGTAGAGAGTACTATACCACTTACTCCACTTCCTTAGCGAGTCCTTCACAGCAGTATTATGGTAGGCCAGAAAACGCTTTTTATGGAATGCTCAAAGGGAATCTCTTAAACGTACATGTATACAACAGAGGTCTATAAAGAGAAAGCGTCAAGAAAGCAGACAGAGAGTGAAGATTGTGTTGTGTATCAAAGGAAAAAAAGATTTCATTCAATCTCCCATCATCATCGCCGTCGTTCTCCTTTCCAATGTAATGATGACGTGTATATGTGACTACTCCAAATATTTTCCGGGTTTCTCACACTTTCTCTCTTGCTTTCACTCTATAAACACTCGCTAGGACCTGGCTTCACAAAAAATATAGAAGGCAGTGCAAAAGTTTGTTTACAAAGGAGAAAAACGCGAGAAAATCCTCTACATTTCCGCTCAAGTCATTACATTACATATTTTAGCTCCACAATTCACGTGCATGTGTAGTAGCGCATGTCGTGAACTTGAGTTGTTTTCTTGAGATGACTCCGTCCATTGTTATCCCTTGCTGCTACTACTTCATTCCTTCTGATGGTTTTTTATATTTTTTATGGAGAAAACAAATTCCAAGAATACTAGGAAATA
Source organism: Alloscopus bannaensis (assembly GCA_027743745.1). NCBI lineage: Eukaryota > Metazoa > Arthropoda > Collembola > Entomobryomorpha > Entomobryidae > Alloscopus > Alloscopus bannaensis. The sequence continues at coordinate 18,501 of JAHZMW010001651.1, read as the reverse complement.
CTACGGGAGAAAAAACATATCTCCTAATATATTGTATGACCGATCAGACGGTTTACGAGGGAAAGCACACTCCTGAGACACGAGGCAGAAAAATCTGGAAAATATATTACCTTATTTTTTGCCTTCGGAAATGTAAAAATGACACGATGAAAATATATCGGTTTTTTGTCAACAAGACAAACCATGTCCCGTATTCCAAAAGCTGGTGCCATACAAACGATTGCAGTTTGGACTACTTGAAATATTATTGCTTTTAGGGAGACAGCGAGGTTCTAAAAAATTGGCTTGACAAGATAATATATATATTTCAGAAGATGATCAATCGATTTGAGCGCGTCCAAAAAGAGAAAGTGAAGCTCACAATTGGTACAAATGTTATTTTTGTAAAGAAGATACAACTTTTTGTATGTCTATCCCCAACCTCGCGAAGTTGACGTAAAAGTATGTATTCTCGTGTGACCTAAATTTCTCGGAAAGTTACATGTGATGCTTCGATTTGTATCAAAAGGGTCAGCCATAGTGCCCTGGGAAAGGCAAAGCATATTTATGATTAGTATTATTTTTCCCACTTGACATGTCAGCTACAAAAACGGTTCATTCCACAGCGGGAAATACTGGGAATTCATCTCACTTTAATGTGACGATAAGAAGGGAAAAGGCTATAAAAATGAAATGATCCTTATATTGCCACACGACTCCACACAACACACATCACGCATCAAGGGCTCAACTCGAGTGAAAGCTGATTTCTCTCTCCGTTTTTTTATGTTAGTGTTTCATCACCGCTTTTCCATTTTGTTGCACAAGCCATTTCCAAGGATGAATTTGTGAAAGTGGAAAGAGAGAAACTGATCGAAATCAAATTCAAGAGTGAAAGGGAAATGGGGAAGTTTCCCTTGAAAAAGGAAAGTTTATTGCTGTCTCATGTCCTATAAAGTGTCCGCTTTTGCCAGCCCACTTTCGCAATTTATCATTAGGACAGCAAAGTAGTAAAGCAGTATGGACGACGGTGTGTCGGTCGTCTCCGTGTTTGCCCAATGTGAAGAAAAGAGTGAAAGTGGAAGAAAGTGATCCCTTTCATTTACATTTTTCTCTTGAAATCACTCTTCCCCTCTCACACACTTCACACTGTGCCACTCCCGTCTTCACTGTGATCAGCAGTCAAGGACAAAGGGATTTGCAAATTACGCAAATTTACAATTTGTAAATTACCACCGTTCTCGTGTGTGACGAGATAGATGGAGAGAATGGGCATCCTTTCATCTTTACTTGTGTCTTCACAAAATTACGAAGAAAGAGGAATGTATAGTCCCACTTTCTTCCTGTCCTCGTCTTCAGAAAAATGTGTGCAATATTGCCGGCTTTCGGTGTAAATTGAAATCTGACGAGAAAGCGGAATGAGGAGAGCGTGTGTGTAAAAGACAAGTTGGAGTGTCGCTATGCTTCAACCACTTTACGCTATGATATTTGAGTCAAAGCGAAATTCTTTAAAGAAAGAGAGCCTAGGCTTAGGCGAGAATGCGAAAGAGAAATGTTTCTGCTTTTATGGAAATCTCTCAAACACATCCCGACTCCACTCTGTGTACATTTGCGTAATGAGCAAATGTTCTAATGAGTGTCATAATGAGGTCACCTCCACTCTCCGTGAGCTCCCATCGTCAACATTCCCAATTAACGGTTATAATGAACTTATAATGAACTCTCGGAGTGAGCCGCGCTTCAAATCAATTCACTAAATAAATGTTTGTCACAATAATGTTGAAGTGTAAATTCAAAAAGGGCTTAATGCCAGTCTTATTACGAGTCACGGTGAAATGACTTTGAGAAAGCACAATATCATTTTCCACATCGATTCATATCTACCAATTTACTCCGCTTGATGATGAAATACGTAATACATCATCTCGCTTTCGTAATTTCTTCTTTTGTGCTAAGAAATATGTAATCTTTCACTTCACAACTTCAACTTCTAATATTCTTCACATATTCACGAGCACATCCCATCATTGTCGTTCATCCTTTTTTATTTGCTCGCCGGGAAAAAATCACGCAAAAGTGATAAATCAAACAGCAAACATTTACCTTTCCCTTCACAGCACTTTCTCCGAAATGACAATTATTGATTCATCCAACAAAGTTGGGATTACATATCTCAATGTGTGTACATCTTTATGTACATTACCTCATATCGTGTTTCTCCAAATTGTCGCTCCCGTTTTTAATACGAAGGAAGAAACAGGATATAGTGCAGTGGCAATGCCAATTTAATTTTGATCACAAGATACACATGATAATATGCTTGTCGTTCTCGAACACAATGTCTGAGTGGCTCCGTCTCACGCGATCCTTCGAGTTAAGAAAGAAATAAACTTTTTTCAGACAAGAGACTGTACATTATTAGACACATATTTTTCTTCCTTGCTTTCTCCTGTAATTTGTTTTTCACCTCTCCGAAAGAAAGTTTTGTAGGAAAAAGAAAGTTTTCCTTTTTTGTTGGATGAAAAGAATACTTTTTCCCTCCGCCCACCACCGCGACCATCTAACACATTTGATGTGATTGCATATTATTTTTCCACATGAGAGCAGCTGGATGCTACAAACTATATAAACAAATACGCTGGACGTAATCCTTTTCTGNTGGATGAAAAGAATACTTTTTCCCTCCGCCCACCACCGCGACCATCTAACACATTTGATGTGATTGCATATTATTTTTCCACATGAGAGCAGCTGGATGCTACAAACTATATAAACAAATACGCTGGACGTAATCCTTTTCTGGAGGAAACGCTGCGAAAATTGACAGCAGAGATAATTCTCTCGCTCTCTCAATATGAGAAATGACAAAGGGGAACTTGAGACGGCTCCTTTTGAAGGGAAACTTATGATGTAAAATGTTTTCAATAAGATGACGTCCACAATAAAGTATTTGCAAGGAAGAAAGCTCATCATCGCCCTCGAAAAGTTCCATTTTGACTCAATATAAATTAATTCTTCTCGAGAATAAAGGCCCCAAATGATTTTCTTTTGAGCGTGTTGAACAAAAGCGAGAGCAGTGATCAACAACGTAATTTGCTCAAAGAAGTATAAAAGATGGGAAAGATCGTTTTGCCAGTTTGTGAATGATGAGAGGAATGCAAACGGGAAAAAAAGAATTAGGAAGCTAGGAAAACTGAGACAGATTGGATTGACGATGAGGTGGAAACTAGAGAAACCGAGGTGGAAACCCAATTCTCCGCTTACATAGGGAAGGTGGTGTGTGCTCACGAAAGGTGAAAGCGAGAGAAACACGCACACATGGGAGAGAGAAAAAAAGATGATGAGATGAAATCGATCTGTTTCTCTAGCCAAGAAAAAGCCTCCCACGTTCGCAATTATCTTATGATTATGCATGCTACATATCCACCGAGAAGAAAAAGCTGAAAATCCTCCTTTTCCCAGTAGATACACCTTACTTTTCATGTTCCGTAGTGACGTTGACTTACCTGGATGGAGCTTACCCGTAAAACTCCTCTCGTTGGCAATATCAAATTGCATTGTGTGCCACAAGACTCCGATGTGATCACCGTGCGAGGAGAAAGTGTAAACATAAATAGGGAGCCAGAGAGACAACTCCGTGCATACAGGATCGTGTGCGTGAGAGCTTGTTTGCTTTTCATTTTCTCTTGCCGAGAGAGATAGAGAAAGTGAAGAAGACAAGTTTGTTTCCGGTGGCCCGGACACGAGTCAACATCATGCAAAAGTGAAAACACACATATACCATGGACACATGTGTGGATATGAGTGTATTATTAGAACACAATGATTAAGATCTCGAAAATAAAAGCAAGAATAATTGGACCGCACCGTTGCCGCTTTTCGTCGTCAGTTCTGCGGGCTTGTTTCCGAGAAAAGGTCGAGAGAGAAAGCAAGAGAAAGGTTGACAACAGTTGACGACTTACAGAACAGCGAACCACTTTCGTTAAAATCTTTTTTCGACAACGACTTCCTCCTCGGCTGTGCCTGCCTCGAGCGGCAAACGGAAGCAGAGAGATACAACGAGACCACAGAGTCACCACAAAAGTCGGAAGAGAAGCAGAGGAAATCTATGAGGAGAAAAACAGGAAACGAGGGTCCCTTTTTGTGTGCAACATAGTATTTCTACACAGCCCAAGGCTGTGTACTCCACTTTCACCAAACTTTCCCTGTGTCTCGCTAATCCTCTTCTCTTGGATTTTTCAACCCAACAAACAACAAGTTCACCTTTCCACTACTGCTAATTCCGCAATTAAAACTAGCCGGATTTCCCCTAGTATATTGAACGGAAATTGGCGCAATGTGAAAGTCGCTTTTGAGAAGCAGTACATAAAAAATCCATCTGTAAATTCATCTTCAACAACATCAAGTTGCTATTTACTTTCCTATTCTGAACTCCATGCTTTTTCTATCCTTGAAAGTGACTTTCACCGGCGTTGTTGGCGTGATGGAAAGGCGAAGCTGTACGAAAAAATACGTCTCGGTTTCCTACACATTTTCCTCCACTTTATTGTGCACAAGTTGCACAACTCGGCTCACAAGTGTGAATATTAAGGAGTTCTAAAACTTTTTTCCTTCATCCTTCAACGATGAAAATATTAATAATAAAAAGAAGTCTTTCTGAAGGCGCCTCGAAAAAAAAGTGAAAAAAGGAAAGCGTCGTCGCGAAATATGATGAAGTGAAAGCATTAATAAAAAGAAATGAGGCAAACATCAGAGAGAAAAAAGTCGGCGAAATTTTAGGTTCTCTCTACGCACCCTTCTTTCGCTTCAACAACAAACGTAACAAACTCTTGCCTTTATTCACATTTGATGAGAATGAGAGAAAATTTTCTTCAGAGTTTTCTCACAAAAGACGGAAGGAAAAAATTCTATTTATAGTTAGCGGAAATGATAGTGTTATTACTTTCGTTTTGTGATACTTTCTTTTCTCTCTTTCACACTTGTATCTTGTGCTCCTCTCACTCCCTTCAAATTACTTTCTCCGTTTTTGTTAGCTTGATTAGGTTCTTTGTAGAGAGAGCTTTAGGTGGAAGGTTGTCCAGCAGCTTAAATTAGTCGTGGTATTCACGCGTATGTCTCAAAACTAGTGCATTACCCATCCCGAGTTTGGGTTGAGCTCATAAAATATTCTTTATGTCACACCGACTGGATAGGGATGAGGAAAGACAAGCGTTTACGACTGACAGAAGGACACGGAGAAAAACAGAGAGTTGAAACCTGAAGTAATAAGCTGTGTGCAACTCGGTTTCAGAGCGGAGTGTCTCCCTTGGATTAGTGTGTTGGCAAATGTTTTGTAGTAACCCAAAAATACATTTCTGCTTTTCTCCTGCCAGAGATTTTGTGAATAATGTAGTATCACACACGACCTCCCTGTTTTTCGCGGATCAGAATAGAAAACCTACATATTTCATACACGTCTGTACTTAAACTCTTCGTAAAGTGTGAGGCAGAGAGAGATACGAATTAACATTAGCTTGGGTTAGTTGGTTGAGAGAAATCCGGGGAAAAAAATTATGCCCGTGGCGTGTGGTGAATGCTATTATGGAACCCATTTATTATCTCCACTTTCTCCCTCATGCCAACTCATTCCAGCCATTGCATCTCATCTCATGCTGACACCATCAGTAAAAAGGGACTGAATGGATTTCACTTGAAAAATTATACTCTCTCTCTCTCTCTTTCCAAAAACATGGCTGATCCACATGCCACCGATGAGGATGATGGTGGTGGTGGTGGCTCACGGAGTGATGGAGGATGAATGACGACGTGACGTGTGTGTGACGTTAAGAAAAGAATATTGTACTTTTTTATTGACTCCTCTGTAGGCATCCACCCATCATCTTGGAACACTCAGCGTGTGAGATAGTGAGAGAGAAAGTGTGTGTGAGAAAAGCCATAAAAGCGAATTCTTGTAATGAGCCCCAAGAAGAAAGGACTCGTCCGTAAAAAAAATGCTCAGCTACGCTCCGCTGCTGCTGAGAGTTTCCTCATTGTCATTTTATGAAATATCGTCAGCATAAGCCACCTCCACAAAAGGGTGTGACGGGTGTCTTTCCCCAGTAGTCATATACGCGAACAAAAGTACATTCTTTGAAACTTTTCTTTTGCAATAAACTGTTTCTTGTTCTAAGCATATTTCTAGTTTTATACAATACAAGTCTGACGCATTTCAAAAAAGTGTGAATTGAATAGGTAATAATTGGTTTTTCTCCGACATCGTTGCCTTTGCACACAACAATTTTATGTCAACGTTGTCGACTGTCGACATCTCAATAAAAGTTATGGATAAACTTTTTGTCTCCAATCAATTGTCACTAATAATTTACATAGCTCGTATGAGCATGCACGAAGTATCCCTTTTCAATCTTTGAGCACCACTTTCAACGTCTCGAGAAAAAGCTGCTTTCTACTTTCTCTTGAGACATCTAAAATGAAAAACTTGGGGAAAAACTATGAGGAAAGACAAGACACGGAAAGTTTCCAGATATGCCATGTTCCTTTCAGGAGACTTCTGGGCTAAAGTTGATTGATATACTTTTCTTCTGATTCCCTTCGCTTCTGCGTCTCCAGACCAGTCATACCAGTTTGAGCTCACTTTTCTTCTGGAGATTCCGTTTCAAAAGAATGTGGAGAGACAAGTGGCTAGACACGTCTTCCCTATCCACGTTTTAGGTGGGATATGAAAAATTGAGAAATTATGCAATGAAAATGAAAGAGATTTGAGACAAGAGGAAACTTTCCTATGGCAAACAAAATATGTATTGGGTTAGAAACCATGAGAGGAAAAGATTAGGAAACCCTAGAAGGCATAAAAAGGTCGATATGTGAGTTTCATATGTATCCATAATAATGTGCGGAGAAAGTGTAGACCTTCGAGGGAGATCATGTGAGCAATATTATGCAAGAGAATATTATTTTGCGAAATACTTTTCGCTGGTAGCCTCTGCTAAAAGGAATTACACTATCTCGCGTATTGCGTATTTGAAACCAAATATTGTTCATATATCTCGCATTGCTAACGATGAAGACATAAAGGCAGCAGTGAATATTTACGATAAATTCTGTTGAGACACGTTGTGTGTGCAAAAATCTTTCGTCACTTTGAAAACTCCCTTTTTCTCGAAGAAAAAGTTTGAAAGATGTGTTTGTGTTGCTTCAATGGTTTTTGTTGACTTAATCCAAGTAAGAATCCATTTTTGTCACAAGTGGAAATGTGTGTTGTGCGCCTTTACAGTCCCCAAGATCAACATTTCTACTTTTTTTCCTTGGAATCACTCAAACAGAAAAAAAGATATGCATAAATCTTGTAGTCTTGGGTTGACGTGTTGTGAAAAAGGGTTTCATTCTAGGAACGGAAAGTTTTTAGATTCCTCGCCACTCCATGACAGTGATGGAGAAAGCTCGTGTCATTGATGACAATACGGTAAGTGTTTGCTGCAATCTGTAAGACACATAAAACAAAGCGAGAGAGAGAGAGAAACTCATTTTCTCGACTTCTTTTCTTCTCAGAGCCAACGAATTGAATCTCTTTTTAATGTGAGTGCATATTTAAGACCGACACAACTCTGTCATTCGAATTGATCGAACTCGGATTGCAATATGTGAGAGTAATCTGTAATATCATGTGTGCAGTACTATTCCTTGCTCCACAGATTAAGGCCAAGGTTTCTCAATCTCTTTCTTTGTGTTGCAAATCACTCAAATTGGCATATGTCCTTCGTCCTCTCTCCTGCTTTCTCTTCCCATTTTTCATATTCGTGTTCACCCGCATTTTTTTCAAACTTGCAATGCCAGCAAAACTGCTATCTGTCCCAGGAGCACGCTGCCGCCGTAAGATGTTCCAATTTTTCTTCGAGTAAACGCAGCTTCCCCGTCAGTCAGCCGTGAAAAATAGGGAGAAAGTTAAATCTCATTTTTCAATTTGCAATGCTCGCTCCCTCACATGTGCGTATGCCTATCTGTATACTTTCTCTCCATCGAGACATTCAATGCAACTACAGTGCACACAACAAAAGGTAGAATCCACCTCTGCTTTCACTCTCGACAACGACGAGAATCCATACACACGTCTCTCCAGAGTATTTTCGGAGGAAACGGAGAAAATAAGGAGGAGAACAATAAAAAATGCTTACAAGTGCGTTTTTTACTCTCCGCTGAATCTCATATGCATATCAAGAAGCTCTGTGCTTATGTGGCGGTGAACACCAGTAATGCGGCAGACGTGTACACTTTTTGTACGGTTCAGATTCGCAGAGGGAGTTTTGTAAAGATGCGTAATTAAATTAGCGAGACACAGTACAGAGTTACGTACTCAGCTTTCCCATGTGGGCAGGGTGCTCTGATGCTGAGCTGATGCTCCAATTGTTCTCTTGTAGTGGTACATGCATCCTTTCACATTTTAGACGAGAAAATTTGGTGGAACACCAACAACAACTGCAGGCTCTGGTTTTGACGCGTACAAAAGGGAGAGTAACCCGAGGAGAGAGCTTTTATATTGGAATTTGCACAACTTAGAGATGCTTAGGCGAAGCAATAATGCAATGCAGAAAAACTCGACTTTCTCTCTATTTGTGAATATCGATTATTTACTTTCTAATACGGTGCACTGTACGGTATACACCCTTCGACTGTGTGTGCGATCAAACAAGATATAAAATTTAATTCACATTTACATTTCCACAAACAAACATTGACATGCACTGAACCATGTAAGTTTCAGACAAAATGCAGAGGAATTGATTTTACAAGGGGGAAACGCTAAGATTAAAGGTACAAAGTGCCAAGAGGAAATGAGTGTGAACAATTGATGAAGTACGGGTGTGTATATCAGTTTCCTTCAGATTTTCTACTGAACGAATCCCAATTGCTTCCAGCCAAGAAAAGGCCAAGTTTTATGTAGTTCAACTGCAATAAGAGAAAAAAGTCAAGCTTGACTTCAGTCTTGTCTCGATATTCCAAAGGGAACCTTCCTGTGGGGAAAGTGGAGCCGCGAATGTTTCTTTGAGATACGCGAATCCTCTCTGGAGTGTTTGTGAGTGTGTAAAATATGCTCGAAGCGATAAGAATAACAACAAAATGTGAGAAAGTATGGTGAAAGAAAAACCACTTGTTGGCCTTTCTTCACTTGTTATAGGGTTAGCTTCACGTTTCCACCTCCACAAACCATTCACATGAACATTTTTTTGCCTTCTTCCTACCATTATCCACTTGTTGGCTCTCACTTTCGTACAGCTTGGCAGCTCTAACAACACTGACGTTTTGATTTTGCCCTGGAGCTCACTTTTCCTCTAATTTGCATTGAACACGCGATAATTGTAGCAACACTATTCCATCAGCATATAAAGGTTAGATGAAGAAGAAAGAGGATTTCGTATGTCAAGTACTTCTGAAGATAAGTGAAAATCGACACTAGTGAGAAAATCAGTTACTGCTGATTATTGTGAAGATATGAGAGTAAGCATAAAGAATTCTACTAGTCAAAATACAAGTGTCAGTACTTAAGAATCATGTTTTCAAGTTGTCTCCCTTTCCCCGCGAGCCGTCTCGAACACGCTCTCCAAGAAGAAAAACGCAGCACGTCACCAACAAGCCTGCCCAAACAATCATGACCGCTCGACACTCACGAATGGTGATCACGGTCACAACGGGCTCGTCATGAAGCAGCAAGCCCATTCTCAGCCTCTCCCCAAGAAGGCTCCAACGTTCCCAGAGGACCAGCAGTCCACTATTTTGCAATCTTTGAAATGACCTCTTCAACCAAAACCGATTTACCACGGAGAGTAGATAGTATCTGACGATGGGCTGAAACGTTTCCGGAAGGGTGAAGCATCGAATGTCATTCTTTCTAAGGTCGCTGCGCATGTTTTGAATAGCGTACCTCAACCTGTCCAAGTGGAGCTCAATCCCGTTTGTGAACACGGGCGCAGCCAGCCTCCCCCCAATTCGGCGGAACTCCTCGAGATACTCGAGGTCAACCTCTGCATCGTAATTAAGCGTCCCATTTGTTGTATAGTGAAGACTAGCCGCGTACCTCTGACGAATCTGGAGAATAAAATCAGCCTCAAGTGGATTCGACGCCTCTACTTTGTCAAATTCCGTGTCAACCATCAGTTTGTATCCGTTATCAAACATTTCAAACGCTGACTTGTACGCTTCAAGGGGTGCAGGCGCCATTGCCCAGCTGGTCAGCTCGTTCTCGTAAGTCCACTCTATAATCATTGTGGAGTACAGTGTGACCATTATGTAGCATCGAGTCAGTTTCCATTGTGCTGAAGCTGACAGCAAATGACTGATGAAAGATTTCACCTGGGGTGAACTCAGAATTTTGGTCAAGAGTACAAGAGACGAGCCAACGCCGACCCCAAGGATCCATAGAAGGGGGCTCACTACTGAAAACCAACTGTCGAAGTTAGTGTTAGACGTCAACTCACCCGACCTCGGCCTCGTGGCACAATACACAAGCTTGGTGAAGTCGACCCTGAATATCTGTGACTGCTCGGGATCAAAACTTGTCTCGCTATCGAATCCTGAAATGTGTAACTGAAGGCTGATTCCTTGTATTGGATCTAGCGTTGTTACATTAACCTGCATTCCCTGAGAAACATATTCAAATGACATGTTGTGGACTCCGATCCCCAAGGTGAGTATCCACATGATGTCAGCACTGCACATGGGTATCAGTGTCCTCGCCAACTGAAAACAGTCTAGAGGCGATGCTCGGTTTTCCGAGAACTTGCTTGCCAATCCCTTTTCCATGCTGTACAACGCTTTACCACGACCACTTAATGAGGTCCAGTATAACCGTTTATGGAGACCTACGAGATCCAAGGGGCCTCCATTCAAAATCTTCGTTTGGGATGAAGACAAGGCTTCCCCAAAATTGGCTAGCTTGACCCGTAACCTCTGCTTTCCGTTGACACTGAAATCTGTAAATGCGACAAGTGGAAGTGGGTAAAAACTAGCTTGCGTAACCAACGTCGTTTCGATTTGTCGCTGAAGCCTCGTCGTCAGTAGCTTTAGCCTTTTGACTATCATGACAAGCAAAGTGGACGGCTGGTGCAGAACGTGACGAAACAGTTGCAGTTCTCCTCCTGGCATATCCATCTCCTCAGGAGTACTGGGTGTGACCCCAAACGCAGGCATTACAATAACGGAGGAAGGCTGAGAGAATAAAAATTTTGACTGGGAAGTCAAAGTCGTGAGGAATTTTGTCAATTTCTCCTCGTCTTGCAGTACTTGATCGGAAACTACAAGTTGCTGATCTTTCAGAAAACCGGGGCAGGATGGATAACAAGAGTCAAAATATCTTTGCACGTAGAAGAAGTAGAAAACGGGACTTTCAAAAGAGCTCTCTGAGACTAAATGAATGAGCTGAGGTAAACCTACCTTGACACGCATTGACCAGGTGAAGGAAATGCAAATAAATAGACAAGTTGTGAAACTAACAAAGACAACCGGTGCCATATCGAGTAATCTCGACCTTTGTATGCTTCGGTGAAATTTTACTGCAACCTTCGGACACATGGTCAACCGAATTTATATGAAAACCAGTGCTAAATTATGCATAGGTACCCAGGATGCACTACATTAAGGAGGCTTAACCTTGCACTTATACTTTATTCATTTTATGTGTATATTTCTATTGATAGCCTGGGAGAAGCTACTCATTTGAAAATTAAACGCCTTCCTTGAACACGAAATCATACTGTTTAGAAAAGGAAAATTTTCCAAGTCTTATACCCAACTCAATACAAAATTTTTGTGCGCAACATTTATCCAACAAGATGATAATTTGCCGTTGTCTCATATCTGCCGACTGTAATCTTAGTTTTGTTGTGCAGAACTTTTTAAAAAATCTACAATCTACGGCTTTTGCAACATAATTCAAATGAAGTTTTCATGCAAATTAGTCTTCATTCTTTGGCGATTCAAATATGTACTTATTACATATATGTACCTACCTTTTCTCCTTCTAGCAAACATTCTCGAAGATTGCAGGTGCGATATCTAAATTTGTGGGTAGCAGAAACTGGAATATATTTGAGATACCAATGTAAATCTATCATTATTCGGCCTCCACGTTTCCATTATACATTCGACCCTACAATTGTTTATCGTGGAGCAGGAAAAAAGTTCTAAAGTATACAAGTAGACGTTGCACAACCTTTTTAAAATCGATTAATGCAAAAATACATTTATGTGTCACTCCACACACAATATTAAAGTTCAAACCGGTCATATCTAAGTTTTATTTTGTCACTATCAAATCTTGAAAGACAGTTAACATACTAACCGAAATTGACAGTTAAACCATAATCCCAACTCAACACACGCCCTTGTTTAATGGAAATTCATGTGAAGACCATTTTTACGAACGGATTCCGGTGAAAATCGACACGCATTATTTAGAAAAAAATACGTTGATGTATTTCTGATTTTTTTATAGCCGATTTCAATTTATTCAATTTATAGCCGGGAAAAACAAAAAAAAAACATTTATTTTATCAATAATCATCCCGATTTTCGAAATACATCACGAAAATCTCTCTTGGATTGGGCATGCCGATTATCGCCAAAACGCCTTGAAAATATATTTCCACATGCATTCCTAGCTCCAACTTCCATAAGGGTGAAAGGGGATGTTACCGGGGGTGTGCTTTGAGCTGGGAATGTGAACACCAGTGTGGGCCATTTTTATTGGTCTTTCAAGATTTGATAATGAAAAAATAAGACTTGAATATGACTGTTACGGACTGTCATGTTGTGTGTGAAGTGACACATATAAACTTACACAAACACATATAAACACACACAAAAGTTGTCTTTTCCTTATTTTGTTACTATCCCTTGAAACAGACAAACGTAAAAATGCCCAGTTTGCCCTATTCAAATACAATGCTCACACAAGGCAATACTAGCAGTCTGTTTCTGAAAGATAGAAAATGTTAGCGACACCGTCATCGCATCTGGGACACATTTCATTAGGACCTCCATTTGACGTGTCTCAATTATTATCTTTGCTCACCTTCCCACACACACACATTTCACAGACAACGGCACTCACGCAGAGCGTGTCTTCAGAGAAGAGAAAGATACAGGCACATTTCGAAGGCGCTCCCACAAGAAGACATTATTAAGACGAACAAAGCCGTAAAAAGCTCCTGGATAAACATTCAACAAACCGCACGTCTCCAGCTTCTATGCGCTTTCCGAAGTGTCTGCCTTTCCTATCTCGCTATTACAACGGCTTTAAGAAAAAATCAATTTAAAGAAATAATAATGTGTTTTGCCGAATAATTTAAATACACAATTACAATAGTACGCCTCCGCTTTAAACAAAAGGTATTATCTCGGAGTAAATTTAAGCGTGACAACTATGCACCAAACATTCTTTAGGGCGCGTCTTAATTACATTCGCCGTTAGTTGTCAAGTTTTATTAAGTTTACCTGAGAAAAGCGGAGAAAGTGAAGAGACTAAAGTAAACGCTCGTGTGCTCCCCAGAGCTCACACCAAACTTGTCCTGGTTCTCTCCACTTTCCAGCGTTTTGTCAACAAAAAACGGCACACCGTTTTGTGGGAACGCAGTGGAGCAGCTCCGCGTAATTTACATAATACCTGCTTTTCTCCCAAAAGGAGAACTCTTGACAATACATTCACCGAAAAATTCGTTTCCACACATATTTCCTATCCTGTTATAATTATATACATTTAAGCTCATCGCATACATTATTGTAAACGCTGTGAAGGACCATTGTGAGCTTAGCAAACAAAGAGACGGTTTCTCTATGCTCCACTTTTCGTCAGAGTTACCTACTCCGAAATGCCTGGCATTTCGAGGATAATGATTCGTCTGACGAGAGAGATAGAAGAAAATGAGAATGTGAAAATGTAATCTAAATGACCAAGCGTTTGGAATGCCGTGTTTCATTGTTGTGTGAACAACTGCATGGGGATGTTTGTAAAGAATGTGTACTTTGTATAAATAAAAGTCTAACTTAGAAAATTCCATCATCGTCATCACTAATCCTCAACAAAATTTGCCAACTACGTGGTGATATGGCCTTCAACCGAGAGGATGTCATGTTTTTTTATCCAACTTGCAATTAAATATCAATCAAACTGTCGGAGATACATAGAGAAATACATATGCAACAACTTAATCACTTTAGAAATTTCAGCCGTGTTATATCCTCTGCTGACGTAGGATGGAAAACCATGTCAGAAAATGAGAGAACAGATACAGTTCCCACATATTCCAGCCTGTTTACTTTATTCTTCGCGCAGAAAGAGAGAAGTGTGTATAAAAAGATTTTGTAGCTGGTCTCTCAACGGAGAAAGTATTGGGAAAAAAAGTTTTCCATCGTTGCATTAAAAGCTAGTTTATCCACCAAGTTTACGAAGGGAAAGAGAGTGGGAGAAAACGAGATGAGGATGATGAGGTGATGTCTATCACGAGTTCCCTGCTGCCATATTTTCCTCCATTGAAATTGGTTCGCTATGGATCCCCCTCTTCGCCGGTTTAATTGTCTATGCTCTATATATGGCTTTCTCCGTTTTCAGAGAGTGGAGCGAGTGCCCACCGCTGAGGAGTCATAAACACAACTCAATTTCACTCAGTTTTCTCTCTCAATTCCTCTCAGTTTGCAAGTTAATCTTCACTTTACTTCCGTGCGCATCCGTCTTTGTGTATTAGACTTGAAAAGAGTTGCCATTAATACAGACTGCCTCTCTGTCGCGAGCTTGATACATATAAAATAAAAATCTGACGTAGTATTCTCCCTATAACATGTTCGTGGGAGATGATAGAAAGAGCAATCCATCGATTTTCGGTCAACTACGAAACAGTATACTCATGTTGAGCGCAACTGCCACTGACAAAAGTGTACATTTGACAATTTTGTTTTGTTTAGCCCAAATGCCAAAAACTGACAAAGAGAAAGCAAAAGAAAGTTCTTAACAAAAGTGCCACTTATTTTGTTGTGACACAAAATTAAATGCATATAATCGGGTTCATGTGTACAATAATGGAGCGAAAGGCAGCGTGAAGCACATTTAAGCGGCACACCAACAAAATTTATCCATTCGAAAGAATCAATAGATTTTACGATTGCTTACCTTGCTATACGTGCGTCTTCCTCCCCGATTTAAATTCAATTCAGTGGCGTCACTCGGAAGTGGATGTAATCAATGCGGGGGTCAATCAATCACACATTTGTTTTGCCAAATGAAAAACAATTTAGCAACAAAGTACAAAAACGATTTTGGTTGGGGCACGTTTAAACGTTCTTTAATGATGACAAAATATCGACAAAAGCATTTCTTCTCTACCCTTTTCTAAATAACCACACAAAAAGCACTCTACTTTGGAGGTGTTTCACCAAGTATTAGTATGTTTATACTCAGTGAGAGTAAGAAAAACGTGGAGCACTTGTTCGTAGAACGAGCATCTAATTTGTTGTTTTTCCCTTGCAACTCAAAGTGGAATCTGTCCAATATATGGCTTCTGTTGAGAGAGAAGAGAACAGATAAAGTGCAGACACGTATATTTGAGCTTCAATTGACAATGTCTGTGAGCACTTTCCCCAGCCGCAATTTTTCAAATGTTTTCGCTGGAAATAACTGTTATTGAAACAAATCGCGTAACAGTTAAAGAGAGAGGAAATATTTGCAAGGGAAAAACACTTTTATCACGATAAAAACTTTTCCCCTCGTCTCTGTTTTAGGGTAAACAGTAAACTTTAGCGTTAACAGAAAAGGTGATTGTGTTGGCTTGTGTGTGCGGAATGAACGCAAACATGCGAAATCGCACAACTTTGTTGAAATGGTATTATTTATCGTGTTTTTGGGTTGGAGGAGCAAGCACAAATGAAAACACACACCTGCACAACCCTCGCGTTTTGCTGCTGTCAGATAGGATTTCCACTCGCACTTTTCTGGGAGAAGTTATTTTTTCAGAAGACTCACTGGGGAAAAGTAAAAACGGAAACTCTCGAAACTCACAGAACTACCGAAAAATGGATAAATTATTTATTTTGCACGATTAGTCAAATTACTGTTTTCCAGTATAAATAGTTGATTACGTTCGGTCATTCTTTTCGGAAGCAAAACAATTTTTTAGAATTTCCCAGATAGTAATATAACTCGGTTAGAAAATGATGAACATTTGCTTATTTTGGGGATGCATGCGTGGCTTTATTTCAATTTTATATTTATTTTGAAGATGAGTAGAAGTCTAAGAATTTAAGTTGTCAAAGGGCACGTGGAGGGATGTGAGATTTAGCGAGAAAGCCTCTTTTTAATGCGTTTAATTTCTAATATTCGCTCTCCTGTGGTATGTACGTGCTGTTAAAATGTTGGCTGCTTGGTATTAGCGAATGTGATCTTGCTATCCTCCGGAGCGTTTTACGTTTGCCAAACGCTTCTCGAATCTAAGTCGCAATATAAAACTTGGACGTATGAAAGGAACCCAATGAGTGACGAGCCTTTCTTCAGAACGTAAACTGAATGTGAAGAAGAAATGTGGAATGGAATTCAGTCTTTTTTCCTCCACTTTCGCTTTTCTTCCGATTCCTATTTGTAAAATCCGTGCAGGTTTGAGGGGTTTTTCGGCGTAGTAAATATGTTGTATTGCAATTTTTATTCCTGCCGTCCACTTGTCTAACTTTATGAAATTTTTGTGTTGGTGAAACTTTGTCGTGTAGAGCTATAGAAAAACTTCGGTTTCTCCAGTCCGCTACTCTTTCATTTGGAAAAGAAGCGTGTTGAGTATTTTTTTTGAGGACCGGACAACCAAGTGAAAATCACTGGAGCAAAGACAAAGATGTCAGAGAAAAGTCAGCCCGAAGTAGAATGCCCCACGCAAAGGAGGCTTATAAAAATCAATCAGAATCAGTAGTTAGCAAACTGACTGGTGCTTGGGGTGGACAAAAATGTCACCGTCACAATAGTGAAAAGTTTTTTAAAAATAAAAACACACTATGAAAATATTGTTGTCCTTTGAACAATCCTCGAATAAATATACATATTCCAATTGTGGAGTATATATTCCATCCTCCCGGTTAGAACTAGATCAGTTCACCTTGCACACGGTGAGAAAAAACTAGAAGCTGGAGACGTGAATGATAAATGAAAAAATTAAAGCAAAAGAAACGACAAAGTGGTCTGGTTATTTCAGTTCTCTCTTTGTTGAAAACGGAACAACATAATATACGTAAAATTCAAAGCTGAGTTTTGAAAATGAAATGGAAAATTAATTTACTTTTTAGATAAATTCAATTCTTGAAAATGCGACAGTAAAAATTTCACATGTTTAGACTTCATTTTTTTAAAATAAAAGATGCAAATAGTTAACCACGTTGTCTCACATAAAAACGTATCTAAACACGTCGGAAGTTCCACAGAGTTGAAATGACAATAGGACTGCTCTTGTCTGCTTGCAGCGAAAGTTGACCAGATACTGGGATATGTTGGAGGGCGAACGGTTGCTGTATATGTAACTCCTTTGACGCATATTGAAGAAAAAACACGGAAACTCCTCGTAACCCGTGCATGTTCGATAAATAAATAGGAGAAAGTGGTGGTAGGATGGGAAATTTTGTAGCGTAGACGCTTCCACATTTTCTCCACTGTTTCTTTATCCACTGCTTCGTTTCTGTAAGAAGGTAGGCTACGTTATAACTTGTTGATATACTCTACTGACAGCTCAGTCCAGCATTGCGCTTTAAACCGACTGACTGTGAATAGTAGTGGTTTTTATGTTAAATGCTCTGCAGTCATGTGTGGACGAGCCAACTTGTACACAGTACCAGCGACCCAGCAGTCAGTGTTCAGCCACTAAATTTAATGGCCAACGAAGCCACTAAATTTTGTGGCTTGAATTTTTAATTTATTTGGCAATATTTAATTTCAAAATTAAAGTTGTGAGAAAGAAACAACAATTAAAAATCGGATTATCGAAGTTAATTGAAAAACAAAGTTTTCTATCGAGTGGGTTTTTAAATCTATCGTGAGCGTTTCTAAAAAGCATTTTTTAAATTAAATATTTTTCTAGGCCACTACATGTAGTGGCCAGGACAATGGTTGGGCACTAAATTTAGTGGCTGAACACTAACTGCCCAGTGGGGAACACCGCGATGCCCTCATCCTCAAAATATACATACAAAATTAAATTATGTAAATGTTATTAAACGTTGGAAGCCATAAGTCTCCTAGCAAACAAAACAATCAAGTTTGTAACAACCGGTGCTTTGTTTGACAAGGGTGCATACTATCGGTATAGGAGATCATACGGATCGAAAATAGAGAAAAATTAAAACTAAATAAACTAACATAAATATAATCATTTATAACATCACAAGTATGGGCCATTCTGCTTCGCAGAAAGACAAATTTAAAATGCAGAGACGTCAGCTAATTCTGCTCTGCCTAGGCCCTGCTCACACCGGGGCACAGTGGCTGCGCTTAGGCCTTGCCCACACCAGGGC
>JAHZMW010001650.1:0-13954 GCA_027743745.1 Alloscopus bannaensis | reverse complement strand
GTGGGATGGCACACACTGTTAACAAGGTCGTGTCAGATTTCACTTAAAACTAAGCGCAAGGATAATCTCTGTACGGGTATGTACGGTGGTTTCTTTTACTCGGGAAGTTGTAGTAAAAGGAAATGAAACTGGAAACCAATAATAAGCAAACGAGAAAGCAAGAAAAACAACTCTAGCAAAACTTTTTTTTGGAATGATGAGTGCAGAGGGCTGGAGAGAGAGAAAAAACTTCCAATTTCTGACTGTTTCCCACTCTTTCCGCTCTTCGGAGAAAAACAGCTCAGACCCTGAGAGAGTTGAGTGTGAGACTTTTTTCCAGCCTTCCTTCACATAAGGTGTGAGGATGTATGGAGCCAGCGTTAATTAATAGTTTTTGGCTTTAATTAACAACGTGTTCCGTGGTGTGGTCTCGCATTTCAAAAAAAATAACCGAGGAGCATACTGGGAGCTTTCTATTCTCATCACTACTTTCTCTAGAGCTTTCACTCTCCTCTCGAGTGACACGCAGCTTAACGTTTTAATTTTCTCTTTTAAACCGATTTCGACGTGGATGCATACTCACACATGGAAAATATATATCAGTGCTTCTCGGAAATGTGAAGCTGAGGATTACGAGCGAACAACACATATTTACATTCTAGCCTACTCAAACCCTTTCCAGAGACTCTTTTTTGTTATGCAAAATGGAGGTGAGACTTTCTCTTCACGTTTACATGTTATGCGTCTGAGTATATGAAGGCGGATCTAGGAGAGAGCTCCATTAATATTTACAATCAGATGAACTTTCTCCTTTGGAACGTGTGTCCCAGCGTGTGATACGGAGTATAAAGACGTGTAGAAAAGCTGGTATTACTTCCGATTTGGACAGTGTCCAAGAAAAAAATGTACGCTTTCCCGAGTATCTTTATCAATTTCACCAGCCACCCACGGTCATTTTTATTGTGTAAAGGTATTTTAGCGATACACAATGATACATGTGTGTCTCTCTGTAGGCCCATCCGAAAACTTTCTTTTCCTTCCTACAAAATGCGTTCCAACATTCGACGAAAAAAAGATCTTTTAAGCCTGTCCTGAATACGGGTGAAGAGAAAAACGGGAAAAAATGTGAGTCTATACAGCAACCCAAAGCCGGGTGCTCTTTTCATATTGTATAAAAAGGACGACAAAAAAGGCTGAAAGAGAAAGTGAAATATGAGCGTGTCTGTAAGTGTGTGCAACGATGGGACTAAAGGTATTCAAATAATTTCCGAGTTGAGGAGAAAGGGGAGAAAGTAGTTCACATATTTCCCTTGTTTTCTCCATTTTTCTCTGTTTTCGTGTGAAACTTACCCAAGTCTGAAATATCATCTTCACAAAAGTCCTGCTGCTGCGGAGTCTCCTCTTGCTTTCTGGCCTTGTCCCAAGTGGGCTGCTGGTGTGCATTCTGCTGCGTCGGAGATGCCGTGGTTGGAGCCATCACGTTGCTTCCTATTCTTCCGGAGTCGGCATAACTCTTTTTGGCATCACTCCGACTGCTACTACTGCTCCCATTAGCACTCGCAAACAGTCCTGTGGTCGCATTGTTAGCAAACAAAGAGGACGACGACTCCTTGCTCACATTCTCCCCTTGGTCCACGACGTCATGTGCTTTGGTGGTCTCCTGGGAATTTGGAGGAGTCGTCGTCGACGACGAGGACATCATCGACGACAACGTTGTCGAGAAGGGGAACGTGCTGCTGATCGAGTGCTTCATGTTTGCTATGCTACTACTCCCTCGACCCCAGCGCTTCCCCTCTTTGCTCCGCTGATTGGAATTTCCGTGCTTTGGAGACGAGCCGGATGTCGCACCAGCACCAGCATTATCTCCTGGAGGGCCGCATCCTCCTTCGGGTGCAGGCGATGCTAAAGATTCGGAAGAGGATGATGATGTCGCTAAGCTGATGAGATTAGCGGGTTGCGAGTAGCTCTTTGTTGGTCCGGATCTGAGGCGGTTGTAGCGCGTACGTTGGGTTGGCTTTGATGTTGCCAGACCTGAGGAGAGAGAGATCATATTATTAGAAAAGTAAACTTTCCATTGGCTCCGTTCTAATAAGGGATTAGTTCGTAATATTCATATTTGCTCTGAAAATTTTAACTCGTGAGACCTTCACTATTTTCTTTGTTCGTATGTGTTGACTTTAATTACAGGGGGTATAAAGAGAACCACAAGGGATATGGAGATCTCGTAGGAGAAAGTTTGCGGAAAGGTTTGGAAATGTCATCGAAAGTGGTTCGACGATCAATACAGCTCAAAACCTGCGACCTGTGCAGACCTCATTAATTATCATTTACTACATCGAAATTTTGAGAGTTTCCATAATGCTCATATGAAGGAGACGGCTCCGTGGTGCTTGCTTTCCCCAATCCTAAATACGATGATAAATGATATAGAGTTTGTGCTCACTCAGCATCGAGTTTGTTCAAAGTTTTTTTTTGCATAAAGTACCATTTAGGACAGATGCAAAACTCTCGCATTACCATTCATAGATCTCTCTCCGTTAAAATTATCCAATAAACTGAATAGAAAATGACTAAAAAAAGTAGGACAGAGAAAAGTGTTAGACAGTCAGACGGCTGTTTTTTTCACTCTATTTTGAAAGGAGAAAAAAAGAGTGTGTGTTATGTGTGCAAGTTTCGTTACTTTGCTCAAACGTGTGATGAGCAAAGAATATCAATGAGAGAGGAGCAACCTAGTTTTCTTGCTTTCTTCCTCATATAAGCTTGTAATATAATGTCTAATGCGAATTCGACCAGATTCTCACTCTGCTTTCACACAGTCACCCAGAGAATAGCCAATAAATGCATTTCTCTTGTTGAAAGTGGAGATCTCGCGCGATAACGTATTCTGTATGCATCACATTATTAAGCCTGTAAGAATTTTCGCTGAGCTGCTTTTTCCTCACTCGTGAAGAAGAAACCGTATGTGTGTCTCTGTGAGGATTCGCTCTTTTTAGCGTATTGATTTATTTGATTCAATTCCTCCGCACTCTATAATACCGCCATATATCAGGGTAAGAATTGGGATTCTCGGGAAATGAGCAAAGGCAGATAAGAAGCGGTTGTGGGGAAAAACGCGTGTATTTCATATAGGAAATGAAGTGAAAGCGGATTTGGGTGAAAGCAGTGAGTTTTCTAGAACATTGTGATTGCTGAGCATAAGAATTTAGTGCAGCTTCATGGCTGTTGCTTTTAATGTTAATTTCATGTGTGGCGCAACAGCTCGCTTCGAAACCATCAAGTTTCACAATATTCTTCTGTTTGTCCTTCTTCTTAAGCTTCAAGGACTCTTGTATCAAGACAAATTACATTGCTTGATCGCCACCGTTGACATCTCTCTCGGAGATGGAGTGGGATTAAAGGGGAGATGGATGGATTGTGCTCAACTTGCAGTGACAATGAGTGAGCACACATAACATCTCTGCCACCACTTTCTTTTACATATTGCACGAAACCATTAAGAGCATATGTAAGCAATCGATGTCGTGTCCCCACTTTTACTCCAAAAGATGATGTCTTTGTCTCACACTTTCTCCATTGCTCGACTTTACTGGTAGACAGTTCTTTCACAAGAAAAAAATGCCATGTCATACATTTTTTCCTCTTGCGAAACCGTAAGCCTTAATATTGCATTCAGGAGATGAGCAGAGGAATTTGTGATGGAAGCTGACAGCGAAAAAATTGTGAAGCTTCTCATGCTCTTATGAAAAAATAAAAGTTTTACTGGTGATGGTGGGGAGGAACGTTCTGGAAATGCGCATTTCTCTCCCAGAAAAAAATTATCACCCTCATTCACTACATGTCTAAATCAATTTGATGGCAAGAGTATTCTCTAACGAAGCTACAGTGGAGGAAGCGGGCAACATGGGAGACATGTTGTACATAATGTATTGGCCAAAGAGAAAGTAGAGAGGGGAAAAGCGATTGTGGCAATTATCTGTGGGAGAGAAAACGAGAGAAATAACTAGTTGTGGTAAAATTATTGTGATCATCCATTACGAGCACGTTTGACACATACGTGCCCATACGTACAGGCGTGACGGAATTTTTGGGCTGAACAGAAAGCGAAAAAATAGATGGAAAATAAAGACGAGAGAGATGTATGAGGAAGTTGCGTGTAACTTAACCTCGGCCAATATTAGAACGGAATATTTCCAGAACACGAGATGGGAAAGGAGAGTAAAGAAAAGCGGATCTGTCTCACGTGGTGCGCAAATAGAGAAGGCGAAACAGGAATGCAATTTCCCCCAATATTTTCCCCATTAACGGAAAAAAAACTAGCCATTGTCTCCTGTTCTCTGGTGACTGTCTCCGAAAATGGAGAACATGTTGATTGGTCAAGCATGTTGAAGTTGGGGAAAGCAGAAAGTTCAAGTCACTCCAACTGTTTGACCACTTGAAAGGAAAAGTACTGTGAGGAACAGGAGAGAGCCGCTATTATTGGCAAATTGAGATCGATAATTTCTCCTTTCCTATATAACGTTCATTAATGTGTACTATTGACTTGAGCTTTGTGGAACGTGAGCAATGGGCTAATCTCTCGTAAAGCTCGTGGAGAAAGCTGTTGTAGATTGCGATCTAACTACGAACTTACCCTTCTTTGTCCCATTCCCAGTGAACGACCAATTAGTCGTTGCCGACGTCAGGTTTTTCCACATGTCCCAAAACATTTTGACAGCGACCATGACTCAGGGAGAGTCACGATTTCTCAGGGAAGTGAAGCGCACAACTTTTGAACGACCAATTAGTCGTTGCCGACGTCAGGTTTTTCCACATGTCCCAAAACATTTTGACAGCGACCATGACTCAGGGAGAGTCACGATTTCTCAGGGAAGTGAAGCACACAACTTTGCATGACACAACAACAACCACGGCATTTCCAGAGTAAAACTTTTTCAGATGGACACTCTTTCCAACTCTGATGCACCTTTGGTCAGTACTAATACTAGGGAAGGATATGTACTTTGTGGTTTTCAGAGAAAGTTTGAAAAGGAAGACACCAGCTGCTGTTCAACACTGACGAAAAAGGTGGCTCTTCATGCAAACAAAGTTATTTGTATGCAGGCTTCTAGATCAATTTTTCTTCACTCTCCCAGTCTCTGATTGTGTTTTCTCTAGTGTCCTCTTAACCCTTTTTTCTCTATATTTTTTTTCAAAGTTTATTTGCTTAAACCAAAACCCACCACTTTCTCGCAATCACAACCGTCGAGGATAAAACTTTCCAGTGCTGAATAGTAATGGCGAGAGAAAAGGGAAAGTTGTAGGGATAAAAAAGTTGTCTATATTATATACTTTCCCTGTTATGACAGATGGAGTAGGACGTGGTCGTGTGGACGTCTTCCTTTCTTTGCATGCAATTTCTGTCTGTTTTTGGTCCCTAGAGTCAAACAATTGCGCTTTCCGACACGCAATCCCCACACAAAACTAGTCACTGCCAATATTTCTCGTTTTCTTCGCTCCCATATTATTCTGCCAACACAAATACAGACTTCCCTTTCTCACTCAGAGACCGACAACCAACTCTCTCTGGGAAGCACACAATGGTCATCAAACAAAGTGAGGGGAATCGGATGAGTTTGATGTGAAAGCTAAGCAGACAAGAAGACGAAGGATATTATTACGCTTTCTCCATTTGCTTTTCCTTTTCTTCTATTTGCTTTATTTTCTCCGTATTTGTTTTCGCTGTGTCCCAGAAATAGATTTGGAATCCAATTTGGATTACTGTGGTGCTGGAGTGCTTTTTGGAAGACAATCGAATATTTCTCAAAAGGGGGGAAAGGATGTGGCTTCTTGTGCTACAAAGGGCTCGTCGAGGAGACTTGCAAATTAAAGTGAACCTTCAGTATTTCCTTTGACAGGATTTTTTTTCAGAATTTTTATTGAGACCACATGTCTCTCTGTGGGAGACGCGAACTCAATTCACCGAACAAAATGAGCAAATGTGTGCTTGTTTTTTAGGCTTGTCATCCGACATGCGGCTCCCTGTCACACCATTTTGTTTTGCTCAACCTTTTCCGAATATATTTGTGTAGGAGAAAGTGGTCGTTTGCCAATGCCACAAAATTGTCAATGACGCTGTTTGCAAATGTGTGTGTTCTTCCACTGTGTAAAAACTCGAGAAAAACGTGTTAGCTGACACTGTCGAGCTCGTATTTTACTTTCACGTCTGTTATTTACTCACTGTAACTTAAAACTTGTGAGAGAAAAAACAAGTTTTTTTGTGGGTGAGTGGAACATTCGAGTTTTTTTTTCGCAATGTCAATGATATGTTGAGGCTTTGCTTTTTCCAGCATGAGAAAAAATTCACACAACGAGCCTACGCGAGCTCTCGTTGAGACGACTATCTTGGGAATGAGAGTCGTGGGCTGGAGAACCACATTCTTTTATCGTGACTGGAAAAAAGTTGCACACGCTCCTTTCTTCTTTCTCCCAACTGCTGAAGTCATAATGTGTCTATAAGGCGTATACGTCTTTGAACATATTGCTTTCTCCGCTGCTGATGTGAATGGAATCTGTTTTCAACGGTTTTTTTCTGGTGTGTACCGAAATGCTTGTTTGCCCGCTCCTGTCAACCCCCAACGAAGAAAAAAAGATGATCTTGAAGAATGTGCATTTATCGTGGCGTTCCTTGAGTTACGTGTTAATACGATGAAAAATAGATAGACCCTTGACATATGCGGAGAAATGGTTGGAGGGAAAACAGGAGCACGTCATACCGTCGCTCGATCTTTGGTGAAAGTGTGCTTCTCGGTGTGGATATTCGCTGAGAAGCCCAACAAGTGCCTATCCAAGCCAAAATGCTGATATTTTGCTTAAAAAAATTCGGAATGTGTTTTAAACCTTTGAGATGTAGATTGCACTATGTTTTAAGCTGTATCTGCATAAGAGTATTTTTCATTTTGCACATAGGTATCAAAAAGCATTTTTGAGAAAATGATCAAACAACATCAGCTCAACGTCAATCTACTTTCCAATTCGGCATGACTCACGCTATCCACTTCGAGAGGGATGAGCAATGAGCTCGTTTCAATTTCCAAGTATCGATACAATATGCACTCACTTCGATTAAAGAACTCGTTTGAATTTCTCTTTGAAGAAAATATGTCCACTTCCACAACCGTGATGTGCCCCGTCCATCTCTTTTCTCTTTTGTGAGAAACTCTTATGCCTTCTAGTTATCAAAAGTTCTCTTGAAAATGAGGGAGCTCCAAAGGAAAAAAAGTCCGCAACAAAGATGTTTTTGTGGAGAAAGGTACTCCTGTTGAGAGCGTCATTCAGGCGTTAAGAAGTTAACATAATGAGCTCGTTTCAATTTCCAAGTATCGATACAATATGCACTCACTTCGATTAAAGAACTCGTTTGAATTTCTCTTCGAAGAAAATATGTCCACTTCCACAACCGTGATGTGCCCGTCCATCTCTTTTTCTCTTTTGAGAAACTCTTATGCCTTCTAGTTATCAAAAGTTTTCTTGAAAATGAGGGAGCTCCAAAGGAAAAAAAAGTCCGCAACAAAGATGTTTTTGTGGAGAAAGGTACTCCTGTTGAGAGCGTCATTCAGGCGTTAAGAAGTTAACAAGAGTTTGTGGAGAAAGGCGAGTGATGGAAATCAATAGGAAGCGACGCGTTTGGAGAAAGTACGAAAGCAACTTCGACATTGAGAGAACGTCCAGGGTCACTCGCCGCGCGTTTCAAAACAGCTCACCATCAATACAAATTCTAACGAGCCTAATTACGCAAATGCTTCGTTCCTCTCTGCTTGTTCACTTTCAACGGAGCAAGAAGGAAAAAGAGGAGTGAATGAAATATCATGCCTCTGAGGGTTATCGTCATGATGCAAACACTGTTCATTCCATTTGAAGGAAATAGAGAAATGAAAGAGAAAGCCTGGAGCAACCAAAGACAAAGACGACAGCATCCAGTCGCCATGTGCAGAACAACACATTTCTGTACACAGTTTAAGCCCAGGGCAATAAATGCTTATTTCGTCTCTTTCTCTCGTGGTGCTGGCATCACATGAAGTTTTTCTCTTTGGAAAATTTAAATTGGCCTGCTGACAAGGGAATCATGCTCGAGCGAAGTAGTCAACACGGCACAGAGATAAAAAGTAGGTAGACATGCTCAAAGGAGAAGGCAGGAGATGGAAAGATTTTATCGGGTAAAGTGGAAGCTGAAATGAGATCCGGAATCCTGAAGCCAAGGAGAAAGACAGGCCTGACAATTCGAGTCTTTTAGAGATCTAAATAGACGTTCCTACGGCGCATGATAAAAATGTGTGCTGGGTGGGAGAGCGTGGAAAAATGGTCTAAACCATGTAAACGTCTCTGTAAATATTTTCCAAATATCGGGAGATTCAGAAAAATCTAACTAAAAGTAGATCCTAGTTGTATATACAGGAGGTAGATATTTACGAAGCGTGAATGCAAGATATCTAAATACCTAAATTTCACACGAATGTTTTACTTTCACTCTATAACACAGATTCTAATTACAATATTTACAGTAAATGCGATGTAAGGTTCAATCATGATTTTTATTAATCGACAACACATGTAAACGGTGAAGGCATATACATACGAAGGGCACGTTCAAATTTTTATTTATACCCCAGAGGAGCAGTGTACAATCTCCAAAATACATGAGAGCGTCACGGGCACAGGTTCATTATCTTTAAGTGGATGCGTGCAGAGTTGTACACGCGTCGTTTCGTATTTCATATTATTACTGGTGCTTGTGGTGGTGTTGTGAGAGGAGGTCGTTGTCTTGTCAAATGCGACGGTGGAGTTGGATGTGAGACACGCATAAGCCGTTTCCATTTAACTTTTGTGTTTTCAACCGGTTTATGGCATACGCGCAGGCAGATTTTCTGGCCAGACACACGAGATTTTTTTCTCGACTTTTTGGTCTGTACATTTCCGCTCCTCACACGACTACCTGACATGCACGGAGAAAATGGTGTATGCTCCGGCTCTTAGTTCCGGATGAAATAGGAGAAAGCACTCTTTTGGGAATACGGTAACTCTGTACACACCGCTTGTGGCACGACAACATTAAAAGCACAATGTGCAAAGCCAAAAAGCTCTCAAAAAACTTCCGCTTATTCAGAGTGAAGTAAAGGAGGACGGGAAACCTCCATCTTTTGGTGTTTGCATAAAAATTCCGAGTACAACCTTTCCCCCGCATCATTTCCTTTTGACTTTATTTAAATACGACGCACATGTCTCTTGGTAAGCATGCGAAGACAAGAGAGTCGTAAGTTTTGAGATTTCATACATATACGCATACACCATCAACTATTTTGCATTTCTCCAGCCATTTTTCCTGGAATTCTGGACAGACTTCAGATTGGAGAAAGTGGGTGTAGTTTGTTTAAGAAGAAAGTAGCCACAGGATATTATCTTTGTTACCACATTACGAGACGACGTCCAGACAAGTCTTTCATTTTACGAGTTGACTCTCCATACATGGTGCTCAAATGCTTCAGCAAAACACGCAAGAGTTAGAAACGCAAAACTTGAAGAGCTCGACGAAAAAGATTTTCTGAGAAATGATACAACGGAGAAAACAAGGTTGTCTCATACAACCATATGAAATATGTAACATTCTCTTTTTCAGGAATTACACCGAATTGCATTATTGTCCATGTCAGCAGCTGTAGCAAAGCAGCCCTCACATTTCTGAGGCTTTCTCCAGATACGGTCGCAACATCTACGCTCATCAGTGAAAGAAAGTGTTTGAATAATTTACTTTCCTCAAGATATTGCATCATTCCTGGGGACGTGATCACGACACGACGAATGAGTATGTGGGCTACAAATTTATGTCGTACATGAGACATGGTGGAGCAAATTTCGTATCATTCTTCGCGGCTTGTGTGCAAAATTATATCTTTCCCTCGAAAGTAACTGTATAGTTTTGCTTTTACTCTGTGGGTGTTTTATGTACTACATTCACAACTATCTGGGTATAAACTATATTTTAGTTTTTTATGCTGGCTCTTGTCTCTCCTCCATTGCTATCACAATCATGATATGATCAGTGCGTCCCACCTCTCGTCGACAACTTTGTCTTTCTTCGAACACACGAATGTATTCCGCCTCCAGAGCGACTCAGATAACAAATGTCTCCGAGCATCAATTTCTGGTCTCTTTCTTCTGTCTCGGTACAAAGTATCACAAATATCTTACTCTTTTTATTGCCCCCTAGAAATTTTCCTCTCGCGTGTGTCACACACGCAAATTCGGAGAAAGATGGAATAAAAAGGAGTCTTTGTGTATCATTTTCGTTTCTTACTCAAAAGTATGAAATGTCTTACGTGAAAAAAAGATGGTGATATCACCCCGAGGAAAAATAAGATTTTTTGTAGAAGAATCTAAAATTTATGGAGTCATTCCAGTCAACATTTTATAACATGCAAAAGCATGTTAGTAAAAAAAATGTCGGAATGTTTTTCCGTTCGATTTCATCCTTTTTATTATTCAATTATATTATGCATGCAATGAAAATATGCTGGAAAGACTGGGAGGGTGTGTGCGGTGAGATATGTTGGTTCGAAGAAACTGGAGCATATTTTTATGCGCTATTATCCAGTCTTAGGAGCAACACAAGAAATTACTTTTTTTACATGTGTGCCACACACTGTTTGCGCTGTCATGTCATACACAACACTTTTTAACTCTTTATTCGTGGATTGAAGCGGAAAAGCTTTCAGTACACAAGTCGCGATGAGACTTGTTCATGAAACGAGCGGAGAAAAGCATATTTTATTACGGAATGTCTGTGTGTGCGCATCGATTATCAATAACAATTTTTTGTAGCAATCCATCTAAAAAGGATAGACTGCGACCAAGAAGAGAAAATAGTATACAATTTTTTATGATGGTGTATGCTTACCGAGTGGTTGCCAACATTTTCAAGGTATTGATTTTACCTCCAGGTTACTACTCCCAAGTGTGTGACACCAATTTTCAAAGAGTCCTAGGCGTACCCAATTTATTTTCTGGTTGGCCAAAAAAAATGTGTTGACTCTGCGATGACTTTCGTTGTGACAAAGGTTACACCTTTTGCATACTCAGAAAAACGGGAGGAATTGAATTTGATTTCTCCGTTTTCCACACGTCAAGGTTGTTACTTCTGAGAGACCACAAGATTGCGAAAGGAGAAAAGGGTCTTTATGTCATAATCATGTATATTTTTATTGTGGCAAAAAGTAGCAGTATATAATCAGTCATGGGCAAATTCGGAATTTTATAGTCCGCACTACAGCGAAAGGCTGGGAGGTTTCATGATGCCGACGTGGTGCAGGTGACTCCCAACAAATGTACTGCAGCCGTATTGTTGAGGTGTATAAAAAAGGGACAAAACTCACTTGATTCGATTCAAGTACGAAAACGAATGAGCTCACCTTTTCGATGGGCGACCTGGAAAATCCAGGAGCATATAATAGATTAGAAGAAAGGGGAGAAAGAAGGTGTAAATAGCAAGTGTTTGATGTGAATTCAAGCATAGAAAGGCAACAGTGCCTTGTGAACTATACAAACGTTCATATTTGAAATACCAAGTTTGATAACGACCCACCATTAACTTAATTTTTGTACTATTTCGCACCTCTAAATTGTGTAAATAGCAGAGTTATTATTCATACCGTAATATATTGCCTGTCGTTTAACAAAAATACAATATCACCAAAAGTTAGTTAATTTTTTAATTTTTCAAGGCTTCCCAGTTAGAATTTAAAGAATTATTGAATTATCACTGTGTTTAAATGATCTGTTGTAATTATAAAGTAAGCACACTCCGAAACGTTCCTCTCGTCGTGGTCATGAGAAACTTAAGAGCCCCCAAGGGTTTCAACGTGTAGCCCATGTATGCAAAGCACAAGGGTCTCCGTGACCTGGCAAATTTAGCAACATATTTTTGCTCTCTCCGGGACCTCCCTAGGAGCCAAGGGTACCTTTTCCAAGACTCTAGCGTTTTCCTAAACCTCACAAAGCAGAAGCCCGCCACGCTGATCATGCCCATCCAACACACGAGAGACATCGTTGTTGCGCTAATAAGCCCCATTCTGACAATTAAACCCACCTCCTTCCAGTGCCGCAGGAGGAGGTAGTTCGAGAACACGACCATTTGACACATGATGCATTGCGCTGGAATGAGTACTATACCGACCACCTCCAGAAAGCTGAGAAAGAGGACCTCCATCGCTCTGTATTGCTGGAAAATGACATCCGGTTTTCTAAGGAATGACAGCGTCTCGTACTTTGAAGCACTTTGCCCCACCCGAAGCTCCTTGCTCAGGGTCAAATAGACGACGAGGAAGTCAACGACGGGAAACGCTAGACTGAAGTACGTCACGATAATAACGCCGCCGTAGTAAGCTTGACATAATGTATGGAGTAAATAGAGCGTCCAGGATAACAGTCCTGACTCAATTGGCGGTAAATAAGAGTAAAAGTAGCCAGAAAACTTTGGGAAGATTAAGGAATGGAGTGTCATGCATGTAAAGGCGTTGAACAGTGATCCTATCAACGAAATTTGAACACGGTCCCACAACAGATTTCGGGCCTGGCTTTTCTGAATCGGCACTCGCATGAATGTTTCTGGAAAAATAATATTTTCAGATTTCACCATGCAATTTTATATTTAAGTCGCTGATTGATGAAGATGGCTTACCTTCAAATTTTTTGAAATTAATAAGAAACACGTTTTGGACATTGGCAAGGAGATCTCCGTTTGAGTAGAAAATGTAGCAGGTGAACATGGTCAGGATGTCCGAGTCGAAGAGCATCAGCACCAGGGCGAACTCCTCCAAGTTTTTACTTTTTAAGCCCTTTCTCCACCATAGCAGCGCTCCCAACAGGAAAATCGTGTGACCAACAATGAGGGCTGAGCCGAAGAGGAGACTCCTCTTTGAGTGGACAAGCTGAAATTGTCGCGTCAGCGAGTTCCAGCGGAGGCGGTTGGTGCCGATGGGCTGGCACAGTTTGTAGAAGATGGTCAGCACAGTGTAGTGCAACTCGCTGAACATTTTGCTGTCAAAATGTCTTTTCCAATTATATCGTGAAGAAAGTTCAAATAGATGAGTATGTATGTACGGACAGGTGAAAACGGTTTGGTAAAGGTGAAACTTTATGACTGGTTGGAGAGACAATGTCTGAGAAAACGGCAGAGGTCTGCCAAGGTGAGTTTTCTTCAGTCTCCAATCAAGTCATGTTTTTAATCAATTTTCATTATTCAACCCATCAATGACAAATTTAAGCATTGAAGACACAGTAATACAGAGTTTCATTTTACGAGGCTTTTCAAATGTCGACTCGAAAAATACAGGGTGATTGCATCACATTGATGATTTGATTTGACTGTAGTTCAAAGAGGCTTAGTTGAATTATGAAATTTAAAAAATCATGTTTCATGCTTCACGGTAAAATTATCCAGAAAATTGTTCAAAATGACATGAGGCTTACGTATTCAAACATGAATTGGCTTATAAGTCGAGAGAATTGTCTAAGTTGCCTTTTATTTAAGTATTGCTGACGCAAATTCTAAATTATTTTGAGAACTGTACAAAGAGTTAGTAGTCTAATTTGTCGCTCAATATTTCCTTAGCGTAAGCAAAGCCCTTAGCGTGCTCCTGCAAACAGACTTCAGAAATTTCAAGATCGAGCTCCTCTTCACGACAAAGAGATTATGATAGTTGAGCATCAGGGGTCGGCACGACTTGCGAAACTTCCGCATGTACGCCGCTTCTGCAGAATTGCCAAAAACGTCGCAATTTTTCCACGTCACCAGGGTCCTCTTTGACTCGATGACCAACTGCCCTCCAATATGCAACACGGAGAGCCACCCCCCTTGAGCGGATCCCCAGGAGAAGAAGAGCATGGTCACGGTGAGCTTCCCCATTTGATCCCAGTTTCGGATGAGGTTCACTTGCGAGAAGAGACC
>JAHZMW010001649.1:2238-32322 GCA_027743745.1 Alloscopus bannaensis | reverse complement strand
GTAAGGACCTGCCTGGTAGTGCAACTTCAATTATAGAGCCTTATCAATTTGGCTCGTCATCGAATACACATACACACGTTTCACGAAACAAGACACATAGAAAACTACTATTTCTCAACAGTATGCATAACGTGGTTGAATGAGCTATGTATTTATACAGAGAGCAGGGAGATATTTATGGTAAACCTACAAACGGATTCCGACCGTAGACTGCCATGTAAAAGAGCAAATTCACCTTATTCATTAGAGAGAGTATTAAATGCTCCCACTGGCCCATGCACTATGCAAATATTAGAAATTACTTAATTTGTAAACCTTTCTTCTCATGGATCTCTGCCAGAACCCAAAAGTTTCTCATGAATAACTCAAGTTGCTCAATGGCTTATCACCTCGACGTTATTATTTAGATGATACTGTCCCTGGTTAGTGTTTCTCACACTAATATACTTCCGCTCTCACGAACTGCAGATGTCTGCATTTCGCTTTGAACAGTTCTGTCTCTGTCCACAGGTTTGGAGAGCTTACGATCGTTTTCAAAACTCCTTCTTGAGCACGAATACATGAGAATGTGAGCACTTTGAAAGTAAATATTATGCTGTACTGTAGACGAAATGGCAAACACCAATGTCATCATCAGAAGCATGAATCTAAATGACTGGTTTGCTTCCTGTGGAGCGTTGGATTTATTTGTTTGATAAACAAATTCATGAGTCTTTGCCCACAATCAACAAACACTCTAGTCAAATTTAACTGAAAGGGAAAGAAGAAATATGAATGCAGACACGTTACCCTGTCGTCGTTTGTGAAACATATTTCTGGCTAAAATCGTGTAGTTTCTCACACCTCCAAGACAGTTGCATGCCTTCCTAATTTTCATTCATGTCTACGGAAGACATTTATCTTTACCCACGCGTCATACTGTAACGAACCTTGTTCAAATGTCATTTATCTCTCATATTTTCTAATTTTTGCTTTTATCGATTTGTCCTAGATCGCAAATGGAATTTACGAGGTGCCCGACGGGAAGCCTGTCGCTGTTCCGGTGCCCACAGTCGTGCCAGAGTGGTTGAGAAAAGTGACGATGAGGACGGAAGCGTCGGATGAGAACGTCAAACCCCCATCTGAAGTCTACATTGAGAACGTTCTCTTACCCACACGTGCGAGCAAGGTGGTCCTTCACTTTTACTTTTACGTCTCTTATACTATAGTAGTCAATGGGAAATCTTTGAAAATTTTCGTTCATCAACTACAGCCAAACCAGAAAGTTGCATGAAAAACTTTTTGCTCATCACGTTCACACTATCACAATTGTGACGTTAATAAACAAACAAAAAATCATAGGAAGAAACGCTGCTGAAGCGCACTGTGCTAAACGACTCACAAGCTCAAAAAATGTATTGCATATCGCATAGCACCTGCCATAGGCTGCTTTGAGGTGGAGAACAAATACTCGGCACATTGACAGTGTGAGGTAGTAAAACGTGCAAATCATTTTCATCTAATAATCACAGGTAATCAGTCAGCAGTATACGTGGTGGACTGAAAAAATCGAAACAAAAAAGTTAAACATCAGCCACGAAGCCTAATTCACTTTCGCTCATTAAGAATTAAAATTGTTCGCTGCTACCATTTCAATGCCAGTGTGTCTGACATATCATTGGAATGTCATTGCACTGAGCGGTGAAGATCTGAACGATCGTGCGCGTCATTCACGGCCCCCTATTTGAGGTTCGAGAAAAGAATACTGTAACTGCAAAGAATTTGTTGATGTTTGTAACGTAATAAAACTGTTACCGGTTTCGTATTCTAATGCTCAAATACGTACCTACATAGGTATCAGTGAGAGTATATGAGTCAACTGTTTCACAATGTACTCAGTTCCTCCTTACCAACTATATAATTTCCAATTTTTTATACGTGGTTTTGGATGAACGTGTATGAGCAGTGAATACTTAGGGAGACTACAGAGTAGGTATACTTTACTTTGGTAAGTGGCGTTTGAAATGTAATTTAAAATCCCATCACAAAGTATGCGTAGTTGTACATCATCTTCATGTAATCACGACCGGTTTTTATAACAGATGAAAATTAGTGGATGAATTACCTTGATTTTCACATCTGACATTTGTAATCACCTTGTTGCCTGCCGCTTTTCTTATGAATGAACGAATCTGGTGCCTTTACGGTACACCATTTACCACACGTAGTATATTAACTATAATGCAAAAATTGATACGGCATAATTTTCGGCAGAAAAGGATCATATCACACATTCTCTGTACAAAACTGTTTACGTGCATCTGCGACCAACAACAAAGGAGCGATGAAAGTTTTATTTTTTTTTTGTCAAAAGTTTGATTGTTGCGGGATGGTCAGTGGTTATGAAAACAAAGAGGAAGAGAGTAAAGGGTCTGGAATACATACGTAAAGGTGAAAAGGTAGCTGAAAAAGGTTGCCACCTTGGTTCTCTCCGTTGTTGACCACACCAGGTTAGAGAGGAATTACACTTTCAGTAATTTTTAAAAGAAGTCATGCCGCTAATAAGAATCGTTTAGCTGCAATTAGCATAGACCCAAGTGCACACATCTTTTGTGCCACTTTTCAAACTACTACCACCCAAATATGCCCATTTTAATGTAGAAATTATTGTTATGAAAGGAAAAGCAATTTTTTTGTATGTTTCTCACCATTCATACCCTGTTGTCTCATTTGTTCTCAAGCAAACTCATTACCTCCACCTCTTTATCTGCTAAAAACTCCTGTTCGAGAGTTTGCGCTATCTTTACAATGCCAGTCTCACGATCAACGCTACTAAAGGAAGTTTATACCTGCTCGTTGGCACACGAATGAAGAGCACCTCTCGAAAGAAACTCTCAAACACTTCTGCAACTTCTTTTCAAAATTTCTTGAAAAGGAATATAATTGTGGTGAAGTGAGTGTGTATTTGAGGGCCTGAGAAGCCCAATAAGTCACATTCGAATGATTTGTCACTTTGTCAAGGAATCTGTGCCACTGCATGTTTCTCCTTGTTGTTGGACCATGGTGCTGGTAAGCTCATGAATACATTTGAATTGTGAATTTTTTACTTCTCTCCAAACATTTGTCACTGAAGTATCAGACATTCGTTGTATTCTTGTGATTGTGCTTGTAATCAGACCTGAACAACAACGATTGTCCCATTCGCGAAGATTAAATACTAGGAGTCGTAATAATAATAGAGCCAACACATTGCAGCAGCCATTGAAGCCATTATTGTCGCGTTGCTCTCCCTCCCGTTCAAAGAATGTCTTGAAACGTTCCCATTGAAGTTTGCAAATGCTGTCATTTTTCCCTTCGCCAAAGCTTGAATGCACATGGGAGTGTGAATTTGTGAATTGTATCAGTTGTTCACAGGTGCAGAAGCGATATTATAATGGTGTTTAATGTCCCAAAAGCGAAATTCGGAGACAGTGACAAATGAGAGAAAGGCAGAGGAACGAGGATGAGGAAGCTGCTCATACCAAAAATGTTGCATCTCCGCAGCTAGTCAATTTAGACGGATACTAGTCAAGCTAGATGAGTAGTGAGAATATGATGCGCAGAAAAATGAATGCGATACAGTGACAAGACAAGAAAGCCATAACATATCATGTCATTTGTCATCCTCGAACAACAACCGTAAAAAGTTGCACATTTCTGTCGTAGTCCCTGTTTATCTAGTCCACTGTGCTTTCAACCGTATCATTACTTTAATTTCGACGATCCGTCGACGACAGCAGTTTTTTAACAGTCGCCAGTTACATGAAAAGATAGAATTCTAAATATATGTCTTTCGTTATGCTCCTCCAGCTAGCATTATTGCAAATTGTTCACGATTCTATTTTGCCATTACGCTTTGTGTACTCAGTGTTTAATCTACGTAATCGCGAGAATTCGAAAATATAGTAACTTCTGCTACAGTCCACTTTGAAAAATAGGTAGTACAAGGCACAACACTTTCAGAATGTGTGATTTATTATGATGTGAGTATGACCACACTGCAGTTATGACTTTATGTCACGTGCAAAAGAACAGGAATAAGTATACACGTTTCTGTGAGGATTTATTTTAGAATTTTCATGAAAGAAGGTGATGTTTGATGGATTCTTGGAATTTGAACAGCATCCTCAATTCTTTTTCTTGTTACTGCATTTATCATCGACTTTACCCCTTAAAAAAACAAGCTATATCTGATTGAGCATATGATAATTATAGAAAACTACATTGTAAATTGAAATTCTTTATACCTTTTTGCAGGACGAGGAATCTAAAACCTTCATCGAAGCCTTAAAGAAGAAACTGAGTCAGAGGAGCATTCTGTCAGGAAAGCTCTGTGATCCGAAAACTGCCAACCAAGTAGAGCATCTCGCTGATTCTACGGAATACGGTAAAACTTCAATCATGTCAAACAAAGCGTCTAAGTATAGTACTATTGAATAATACAGTGTATATATGCATTGATATATGAAAAGCTGATGATTTCCGCATTTTCAATCTGGCAAGGGTTACGGGGTTGGCTGATTCATGCATGTGTAATTCAAAAGGGGGATTGTTCTTTTGTAGGTCATTTCAAGTTCCATGTTTTTATAGGTGACGCTCCATAATCGAGTTCCTTTGAGCGATTCGAAGCACAAAAATTGACACTTTATTCCGTCATCACAATATTCATGCTAATAACAAGCGCTTTTTTAACTTCATTGGAGAGGGATTCGGCATGAATACATTCGACCGCTAAAATCCTTACGGTTATTTTTGGTTTAACGGTTTATT
This sequence comes from Alloscopus bannaensis, assembly GCA_027743745.1. Taxonomy (NCBI): domain Eukaryota; kingdom Metazoa; phylum Arthropoda; class Collembola; order Entomobryomorpha; family Entomobryidae; genus Alloscopus; species Alloscopus bannaensis. The sequence continues at coordinate 27,534 of JAHZMW010001649.1, read as the reverse complement.
AAATCACTCATCGATGTATCCTTGCTTGAACACATGGGTTGCGGCGATGTTGATTTGTTTGAAGGTATTTATTAGGGTTTGATCATAAATAAAAGCATGTTGACTAACTGCATCAGCAGGAAAAGAACCATTGATCGTGACAATCAAATGATTTCATTTTCTGATTGCAATGATTGGTGGTAAAGTTGCTTCAGTTGTTTGGAATTTGATTACGGAGAGTCATCGAACTTGACTGAGCACCAAATAGCTTTTCTGCTCATTGTCATCTTTTCTTCAGGTCTCTCTTCTCGAGTCTGTAAAACTGAATCCTGCCTAAGCTATTCGATTACCGCAGTTTGTGAATTAACTTTTCTGAAACTAATTCGGATTCCTGCAGCTTTAATAGGGACTAAATGTAAAGCGTTTTTTTATCATACGGTGGAGAAAATTGGAGACAAAAGTGTTCGAACCTATGTGCCGCCAGCCAATCTGCTTACAAATAATCATGGTACAACTGAGCTTTGTGGGGAGGCAAAATGTAAATAGTCATATAAGATACGCTCCGAAAGAAGCGTTTATATGCAAATCGATCTATTTTATAAATGTCAAAGCTTCATCTTTGATAAATCGTGTTATGCTTTCATTTTTATTTTTTGTCTGAATCATATTTTCGTACATAGTGAAGAACGAGAAGTCTAATTGTTGCAATCTTCAACCATAATTACAATATGTATATAGACACCATCATATATTTAATAATGAATAGAAGTGGTGTCATTTTTCAAGCAAAACGGAGTAGGTAACTCTTTATTTTCATTATTGCTGCCGGTTGTAGTAAATACCTATGTTATTTACTTTTCTTAACACCTTGTTCGCAGCCTTTAGGAGGATTTGTTGTGTTGTCGAGTGGTATTCATAAGCGTCAGTCTGGGCGCTTATGAATTTATAAACATTATCGTCATTATCCATCTTCAAAAACAAAGATGAACTTGCTCAATGCATTTGTCCCACGAAAGTTCTCACTTTTCGCTTTTTTACACGTGTGTGCAAAAAGGACATGTGAAGAAATGTGGAAAGTTGGGGACTTGGGAGCGTAAATGTGTGTGAGTGGTATAATAATGCACAATAATGAAGACAAAATTACACATTTCACGGATCAGCTCTCTGATCACAATAGGCGAACATTGAGACTGTAAAGAATATGTGGCAAGTATTTACTCATGCATCTTCATTGCATTATTATATTTTTAAAAAATTAGGTCAAGTGCTACACGGATAAACTTTTACATGAAAAGGAAATCAAGTTGAAAAGGAAATATTTACGGGTCCCAGCGTGTGTAAATGAGCAGTCTTTGCTGTGAGCACTAAACCATTTGGCATATTAAGGTCTCTCGGATTTTTTGGCGTTTTTGTTCAATTATTATGAGTTGAAAATTGCTCTCATCTAGTCAACAACAGCAGCATACAACAACTGAGTTTTTATGCTTTGAAGCTGCAGCTCACAAGCAAGTATCATTTGTATTTTGTGCATATCTACTTAAAGATTGAAGCAGAAAGTTTTACACATACGCAAAAAATGGTGTAAATTGGCAATCATTCTAAAAGACACTTCATATTCCTGTGTTTTACTCATTTTGTGCTCAATTTAACAAAGGAATCGTTTTGAAAGGAAACAAATCCAATTATCACAAGTAATCATACAAAACGATAGCTTTGACGAAAGTACATTATAGTTTCGGGAGAAAGCCTTTCAATATTAGATGACTTTCGATTTGCCATTTTTTTCTTGTAATGAAGATATGATGTGGTCGGATCTCATTTCAGAATTTTCCAATTGGGAGGTGTAGTAATGGTGTATTGAATGTATTTTATTGTAAATAGTAAATATAATGTGATGTCAAGCGGAAAAATCTGATGGAAAAAGTCATTTTCAAATGTATCGTGACGTTATACCACTCGCATTCCTTGCTGCTATTGCATTTTTGCAAGACTTAACAATACTTTCATCCACACAGTTTGGAAAAGTTTTGTGTGTTATTTGCTGACAAAGCTGATTCATGATGTCGTGAGGCATGCAAGGAATAAGTGGTTGCTGGTGAATACGGTAACATGTTCTTCACAGATCTAATTGAAACAATTGGATCCTACGGTAAAATTGAACTTAGGGCGGCATCAAGCTTTTGTTCACAACAGGTCAGTTTTTTACAAGGTCAACTGGTACATAAGCTGCTTGAAGCACGCGCACACTAGAAAATGAAAGTTGAGAATACGACATCCGATTGCAATGCAAGTATGGCAATTATCAAACGGTAATGTCTCCCAGAGGTATTAGTCGTGAGTAAATCTTTCAAAGAAGTGTAAGACAACTTGCATGCAATTCAAAAGTAATCTTTTTATGTTTGAATGTCATTCTTTGTTGTTAAGATCATAGAGTAACATATAAAATTTGTCTATCCTTCTGTGGTTAAGACAGTTGAGATTGTCTTATCGTTACCATATATAATCATATTGTAGTTTTCATCATCTCCACTCACATCTTTTACGGTTTAAAATTATCAAGTAAATCGCTGTGCTTGGGCACAATCCGTATCCTGTAGGCTGCGTCATCATGGTTTTGTAATTTTTGATTGCTCTGTTAAAAGTTAACTGATTTGTATATCAAATAAATGATTTTTTTCCTTTGAGTATAGAGGTGAAGATCAAGAAGGTCAAAGAGGCAGTCCAGAAGTTTCCCTGGTTCTACCGAGTAGACAGGAGCAAAGCGGAGCTGATACTAGAAAATTGTGAGTACAATTATTTGTTTTAGAGAAATAAAGGTAATGGTTTTACCGGACGATTTATGGAGTGCGCGCTTGTCTTCGATTACGCTATGAAATGCATGAAGCTTTTATTGATATGTAACCATAAATCGTGTGCAGATACCTCAGACGGGTCATTTCTTGTGAGAGAATGCCATCACGGAGGTCCCAACGTCCCATTCACCCTCACCATCCGCTTCCGTGGCCGTCTCTTTCACATTCAGATCAGAATGAGACCAGACTCAAGGTTTGCCTTGGGCACCCTGAAACTCAATGAAATGCACTTCGCCACCGTCGCAGAGATGATTGACACGTACAAGAAGACACATCTTCAACTTCATTCAAACGGGAAATTCTTTGGTGAGACGAAACTCACTCATCCACCCATCGTCTACTCCTTCTCAAATAAATGCTAATTTTTAATACAAAAAAGTGTGTGAAGGGGTTATTGGCACTGGTAAAATAAACGTAATAGCGTGTAGTTACACATTAACTGCAATTCATCTTGTCAGGACTGAAGCTGAAGAAGACAAGGGGAAAAATGTAGCAGCAGCAAAATATGAACGCACTTTTCCGTTTTCTCTCAAAAAACAAGTTCTAGATGTTATACAACAAATCGTGCAGTCTACATAATCACCCCTTATTATTATTATACAGCCTGCGCCCACCTTCACCAAGTTGCGGAAGGGCAGACAGACAGGCAGAAGAGGTTGTGGTGGTACACAGGTGCGAATAAAAAGCATCCTCAAACTTTACTCAAAAAGTGAAAATCTATTGCATCGCAATGCTGTTGCCCCTCTTGTCTCGTAATCTGTCGTCTAATAGCCATTGTTATTCATGATGCTAAATTACATACTTTACATTTTTCTACGACGTAATACAACATGGTCATCAACTTCGACTTTCATTCGATATACACGCAGAAATTATGGTCAAAATAATTGAGCGTCTGATGCACTATAGTTCGCAGTGACACAACCGCAGTTCACGCCTTTATGTCTCACGAAACCCCCATAAATGCTATCTGATTGAATCCCATTGTTACCTTAATCAAATCTGGCATTCAATTCTTATTGTTGTAAGTGACAATTTGAGTCTATAAAACCACCATACTTTCTTGTCAATGTGAATACCATTTACTAATGTCAATGATATCAATATCAAATCGGATATTGGCCGTTTTGAAAACGTTCTCTCATTAGCTTCTTCTATAACTTTCCATTACGTGTCGAAGATCTGTTGGTGTTACCTTCTTATTATTACACAGAAGGAGTAATCAGATGGAGGTTGATGCAGTCCTGCAAGATCATTCTCATGTATCATCATCATCATTACCCTTCACACTTTACGAGGTTTTTGCTAAAGGTGCAATAATAAATTGTAATAAGCTGATCCTACGCGATGTTGGTTCCATTGCATTTACATTACAATTATTATATTGATAAGCATGTCTAATGGGATGTCAGATCGGTTCATTCTTCTGTACTGACTACACTAATTTCTATTCAATGCAAAGAATTTAATTCAGTCCTACTGGATTTTGTGCAATTTGAATATTTAAATATATATATTAGGTAGAGTGAATCTTCTCTTTAAGTAGAAATACTTTAGTGAGTTAGAATATATGAATAGTTAAGTGGGGCAAGTATAAAAATGCTTTCCATCGATTTCTGCCGTTTAACAGTTTAAATAATATCCTGATTGAAGGTTATAATAATGATAGTGAAACAGGTAATATTACAGAAAGGAGTTGTTACCAATTACATTCTTTAATAAAGAATACAAAACGCCCGTTGAGCACATTTCACATTACTGAAATATACTCTGAGAATTGTGAAAATATATCAGATACAAGAATGAAACGCGTACGCCATATGCAAAATCACAGGAAGCGGAAAGCTGTATCAGTGTTGGAAGAAAGTGTAGATAGGCAAAGTTGTAATAATACTTTTAGTTGTTCATGTGTATTTGCTGCATGAACTTTACCTTGGTATAACGATTTTTAATATAATTGATGTTGCAACACTGTAGTGTGAATAATTGTATAATGTCAATTTATTTACGTATGATTGGTATGTAGGTGTGCTTTTGTCTAAAATAAAAGTGAAAAGCAAGCGTGTCCATCATTTCTTAAGAAGAATCAACCGGTTTTTATTCAATAAGGACTTCATTTCATAGCTGTAATACATACTCTGTGCAATGATATTGATCGTGAAAAGTTCACAAAGGATTTATACCGCCAAATATAGAAACTGCTTAAAAGAAACTTTGTGAAGGCGGTGTCGTGAATCTGTGCTGCTTTATTCGTTTATTCCTATAATCTATACAACGTTTGATTCCTCTATTCCATCTGTCAAGGATACTTGCGAACATATAAAATTATTGAAGTTTTTGCAATTGATCCATTTCAATTTTTTGTCGTCGCAAGATTTTTTTTTGAAAGCGTCTCACACAAATAAATGTTGATTGCATTTTCTCGTGTTTCACAGAAACCAGTCCTTCTAAATTCGTAGCATTTTCGTTGACAAAAAAGCAGAGTCGCTTGCTCTGTGCTCATTTTGTTCTTACGGCATGATTTTTATGTGCATAATATATGTGTCGCGTTTTTTATAGTTGAAAATATACAACTTAAGTGAATCCAAACGTAGGAAAACGGTCTCATACTCAAGGCTATAACTTCCTATTACAACTTTATTCTGCAGAGCAGTCCTATTACTAAATTGTTTGGGGATCACTTGCAGAAGAGTCACATTAGAAAGCTCATAGCCTTCGCAATCCAACCAAAAAAGGATTCACGCGTAACTTTTGACAAGGCACACTAAAATTAGACCTTTCAGGTATGCATTATTACAGCAAAAACGTCTTGTGATGTAGGCTTATACTGAACAATAGCAAAATCCGACCCAGAGCTAAACAAAAACATTGGCGGCCGTCCACTTCTCGCCTTCTGTAATGAGATAAATTGTTCATGAACAACAGCAAGCGAGTCATCTTACTCTTATTATCCCAGCGTTGTGACCATGACTGGCTCTGCGAGCAATATTACGACGCAGTGGACTTTCAGGGATGGAAGGGACTACGTTCTTTCCTTGACCACAACTGAAGCACCGAACACAGTCTCCTTTTGGATATCTGATAAAATCACAGGAGAAGAGTGGACTGGATGCTACGATGAGAGTGGTAAGTCTAACCCAACGTGAACATCCGCTTTTATCGAAATGATGAATGAGTGTGAACAAATGAATGGAAATCGAAAGGGTGTTGGAGGGATCCTTATAGAAGTTAATCCTGATATCGACCCCGCTCATTCCCAGGTTTATATATAGACACGCGTCTTTTACCTTTGTAGGGGCATATGAATATTTAAAACTATAACTAATGAACATTTTCTAATCTTTTTGCACGCGATTAACAAAACATACTTAAACCAAGGTGCTCATTAGCCTACATTTTGTCATTAGAGACTTACGGAAAAGAATGAGCTAAGTGTAGATTTGTCGCCTCAAAGACGACTGGGTTGACAATGGGGACTCAATGCTCTGATTTTTGGAGTGGTACAATTTAAGCAACAATGTAATTAAATTCAATTGATGATTAAAGGCTTTCATTACCGACACCCACATTGAATTCTCAATAATCCTCACCCAGTCAAAGCCATAAGCTTAGAATTAGATCAGTTTTTCAGGTACGCTGCACTTCACCTTATATGCAGATGATGAAATGATGAGATTCTTCAAATGCATAAATACTTTTCGATTCAGAGTGAATGTGCAACTTTGCCCCAAGTTTGAGCAGAAATGGTAGTATTATTGCCAGTTGCATTTTTGATTCAGCTACCAAAGCCTTCACTGAAACCTGAACTTTATAATTTTAGGCATTGAAGCCCTTACGAAGCGAACGGGATGTTATAAAAATTTCCAAACGTTTCTCGCAATGATAAAGTCGGCGATACACAAGGTAAATTGGTACTATGGAATATGATGGAGGCAAACATTTTTTATGATGTGCGGTTTTCCTTCCCACATGCTATCTTAATTGTGAAATCTTCCACAGAAAAGCGAGTCTGTCGTCTTAGACCTATTAAACATCGAGGACCTAGCGGTGATAAGCTTTCATCGTCAAAACTCTGTAGAAGGATGTGGCGGCGGAAGTATGCCCTTAAACTTTCAACTTTATGGCAGCGGAATCAATGGTGTGGGAACTTCCACAAATCACATCCCAAGGGCTCAATTACCACTCCTCAGTGCCGGAGACGCAGGAATGAATATACCAGGGAGTGCTCACAATAAATCTGCTCTGACCAAGCGGAAATATCTGATTGTTACATATATCGCCGAATTTGACAAGTACGTGACACTAATGATGACAAAGACATTTCAACTACTATAATTACGAGCATACACAAATGATTTATCGACTGAGCTCATTCCCGATTATCACAGGCAAATATCGCTGTAGGCAGTGAAATCATAAGTTTTAGCACGTAAGGTAATAATGAAGCAGGGAACGTAATCGAAAACTTTTTAAATTATGAGCATATGGTATTAGACACTTGTGGCAAAGGAGTTCCCTCGAAATTAGGGAGGCGCAGAATATTTATCAACATTACTTGCAACAAGCAACTTATGCAAAGCCGGCAGCAGAGCTGGCACAACAGTAATTTCTTCAAGCGCAAACAAACTCAGCGACTGGTAGGCATACACGATCGCGAGCACATGTAAACTTGATTAGATAAATTGTATACTTTCATTCATTCGTCCGCTTTTTGTTTCCCTGTGGGCTGCACAAAGATTTGTGATTTTTTCGACTATCATCATCAGAGCAGCGGCGTATGAATGACTGAATGAGTGTTGAACATGTTTTCAACATGAAGCAGAAGAGTAGGAAATACTGTAATCTAGCTATAGTGGATAGACAAAGCCGAGCTCTCACATTTTTTTTTCCTTTCAGCCATTTTTAGTTCATTTGATACACCTAACTCACTCTCGACTGACTGAAAAAAGGTAATACATGTCCCTTGTCAGTGTCAGTGTTTTTTGCCTAGGTATAGTGCTAATATGTAATAATGTGGTAATTGCACTGTCACCACTATAGTAGCTTTAAAAAAATGCAAATTTAAGAGCTTACGATGAACGGGTAGGCGTATATGCGTTGGAAAACATGAGATACAAAATGCACATAAAAGATAGGATGAAGCGAACGATATACACAGCATGAACTTGAAATCGAAAGTAGACAAAGTAATCTCATCATCGCACTGTTGTGTGTCTTTCTTTGTTATTGTCCCTCAATTATTATTGTCTCATATACGTATGTGTGCGTCCATTAAGTTAACGCAAGTGGCCGGTGGAATGTTTTGATTAACAGGGTTCATTACCCCCTTCCATTGAATTACTCGAATCCACCAGATCTAAATGTTATGCAGAAGAACATTCTCAGACTGAAGGCAGAAGTTACTTCAGTGAGGAATGCAAACGTGGAATTGGAGAACCAAGTCGAAGCCCTTAAATCAAGTTGTACCCCAAATTCTCCTCAGGACGACGTCGGTAGTGCCAGTAACGGAAATGCTTCGTTAACGACCGCAAATGCTCAGAGTGATGTAAAAGGAACTGGGAAAAGTCAGCCACCAAACTATGCCCAGCGAGATCTGCAAGCTTGCAGCGCTAACTGCAGGGATGTGATCGCTGGCTTAATCTCCCGAATCCATTGCTTGGAGGATGCAATTTGCTATCAAAGGGACCAGCACCTACAGGTCATGGAGAAACTTGAGGAGGAGAATTGCCTTCTTCGACATAAAGTAGGTCAAAATAAACATTTTTGGCGTAGTTTGCTTTGAATGAGTATTTTACGGATCGGTAGATTAAAATGAAGAAGTCTCGACTTCCAAATACGCATTTTAAAAGAAAAAGTCTGCTGAATTTTATAGATTGACATTGAGTTTGTAGCGAGAGCGTATCTGTTAGACAAGAAAGGTCACGATTGCTTTTGCTGATTTATCATAAATTAAAAAATGCCGACAGATTTGATAGAAGTATACATATTTCCTAATTCATGAATTTATATAATCTGTTAGGCAGGTAGGTTGGGGTTTTTGATTGCGACGTGTGTAAATGTATAGATGAATTGGAGTTGCCGGCATTCGATGATAAATACTTTTTACTCTAGAATATGTATATGCATACATATACATACATAATGTAATATATTGTAATATAGTTTGTCTCAAACATAACAAACCTTGACCTTTGCCTTTTTTAGAAAAGCTCAAACAAGAGCACCCTTATTATTCTCTAATTTAATTGGCCACATGAAATAATGACTGTAATCAGGTTTGCAAGTTCAGTCAGTAGAATGGCTCACAATAAATCACAATACTTGTGATGAGTAGAAAAGCAGTCAGTCATTGACTGATTAAAAGTCACCAAACCTGCTTCATTCGAGTTCATTCTCAAAATTTATAGGGACAAAAGATACATACCATTAATTTGGTTCGGTAAACATGTATAGGTGCATGATCGTAAATCGAGTTTCCTATTTTGTGACAATGCCTTGACATAAAGTCGTCGCCGACAGCACACTCGGATTTCGATAGTCTATAAATACAAAGTCATTAATAATTTCTTCTTAATGAACTGTCCGCGACTTTGTACAACAATATGTGTATTACAATTGTTGAGTACTTCAAGACTTTCTAGTTGCTTATTGCCTATCCTTTTTGGGTTCAATAGGAATTGTCTATGTGAGCTAATCTCAGGAAGGAAGAAACTTGAGGACAACCTCGGTTTTATAATCCACTGCTCAAGCGTTTCCTCACGTTCGTAGAAAATGAAACGTACAAACGTGTTTTTGTTTTGTATCATGAAAGCTTTTAGCAGTCGGTCTTAGACTTGTTTTACTGTATAAACAAAGTGCCCAACTAAAAACTGAGTTATGACCTCTGGAATTTGCGTCATACCTTACTTTACCTTGACACAAATGTTCACGGTCTTAAGCCAAGCATTCTTGTAAATGTCCTTCAAGTCGTCTATGGAAAATTCCTACCTGCGTGCCTTCATTCTTACAATTAGAGAATGCTCAAGTTGAAATATGCATCTTCGTTGAAATATTTGTAGTCACTTGAGCAAAATGTTTCATTTCTTTGAACTTTTTCCACTTAATTACCTTTCAGTCGAACTTTAAGGCAGGTACTGTTTTAGAATGCATGATTACGCATTGCAAGGGCTGAACAGGGAGACTTGTGTTGCTTCCGCCGACAGAGGACAATGGCTACAAGAATCTCATTATTACTGCAGTCAAAATATCTGCCGGACACTCATACGGCGAACGTAGTAGAGATGTTCGTAAAACTGAATGAAATCGGCACGCATCAATGCGTATGACTTTCCATATCCGCGTCTAGGGACTCAAAGGTATTATTTTCTCATTATTGTATGACAGTTAGCTTCACAGTAAGAAAAGCAAAGTTGTATTGTTAGGGGAATAATAATGCACACAATCTCCACTCGCCTGTGTTAATTGTCGTGCCGAAAGTTTAATGGATAGCAGAGGCGTCAATCTGAAACCTCATATACAAACCTCAACAAAAGAATTATTGGTTCCCTTTGCCATGAAAAGGAAAAGTCGCCGGTGCGGTACCGATTTTATTGCACCATGATTTCACACATCATTATATACACGAGCACTGTGTATCTCAACTTTCCATGTGCGATCACACATGTCGCTTGAGTGAGCGGCTCCACCTTATCATGTAAGCCAATCCTTTCGCTTAATTTTACACAAGTTTCTTTTTGGAACTTTATCCGCTCGCATTACACATTGTAGTCGCCTTTAAAGTAGAGTTTTGACAAGCGCATCTTTTGAGGAAAAAAGCGCATCTTTGTAGTTGCAGTGGCATTTGTATGAAAGAAAAGCCAATCGCATCATCAAAAGTGTATCATATTGTGCTCTTCTCTATTATGTTTTTAACAAAAGGGCACAAGGCGAGCGTACACGAATTGTTGGTCAATGATAGCCAGAGAGTGAAATTTCTTTTAGTGCAATGCTCGACATGAGTTGGTGGTGTGGCTTGATCGTAGTATAAGGACAGGAAGGCAGTAATGATTTTTCAATTCAGTTCCTCTCAAGTATTTCAATGATGTCTTGCAGTTAATGCAAGTCTTTCAGTGATCTTTTTGACTCATTGAAATGCGTAAGTCGGGCAGGATTCTGATAACCAGAGTCTGGTTTGTGGTTTTTCAAACAATTCAACAATGGGATCAAGTAGAAGAATCAAAATGAATTTTGCTTTCTAGTATGTTAGTTAATCGCACTTCAAGATTGTTGGGCCTTGTAAACAAATGCCATCCAAAGCGTTGATCCACTGTGCCCTGCAGTATTAAATTATTTGTATAGCTGCTTGTTGAATGTATGCTGCAGGACAGTATATCCTAATGCACTGAACACCAACTGCTTGCCAATGTAGTTTGATCATTTTAAATCGTATTGAATACCGAGGTATATTAAGTGCCGTAAAATTAGAGAAGGCGTAACTGATGGAATAAATGAGCCTTGTTAGTCTCCGGTCTCAGAATGAATTTTTACATAATTTTATTCCCTTTAAATTGTAAGAATGTGTAGTTTCTTGTGTATTTCTCCGGGAAGGGAAAGTTGAGGGTCGCTGGGTTCTCAAATGTCCCGGGTTGAGGACTACTGCAAACTGCAATACTGACTTTATTTATGGGACGATTATGTACGAGTAAAATTATGCATTTTGCCAATGCAATTTCAGGTAGAAGCTGCTAATAAGTACGAATTGGAACTCTGGAGTCAAATTGAAGAACTAAAAGAGAAAGCTGCTCGTTCTGGACTTTTCACAAAGAGTGAAATTGATTGCAGAGAAACTCATAAAAATCTGCATCGTCAGTCCAGACATGATTTGTTTTATAACTCTAGGAAGGTTCCTGGAGTTGATCTCTCGACGAAAGCCTCCAGGTTTCGGTCATCGATGAATGAGAAACGCACATTGACTGCCTGTGTGGGACCAACCCACGGAATTCAAGCAGCAGGAAACGGCAATCGTGAGTTTTCTAAAAGCAGATCAAACTCCAATGGCAGTGGTCGCAGTGGTAATACAGTAACACTTTGTCAAAATTATCTACGACGACTCGAGCCACTCAGCAGCGGGACTAGACTTAGTCGCAGTCGGAGCACATCCCACCACTCACTTCATTTAACAAACCCGAATCTCAAACCAAAACACAGCAGTAAAAGTTTATCTCCAGCAAGGCCGCGCTTTGATCCTACATCATATGTGGCAGAAAAGAAAATGAAGCAGACCAAAATAGCGACCTTAAGGTGACCTTTCTAAAATGATTTTTGCCGGATTTCAATAAATCTCTGCATCTAAATAAATATGCATCTAAATAATTATGTTGTGTATAGGTTGCAGAAAATTGAATCACGGATTAGATCTAGCTCGCAGGCCTCTGCTCATTCTCCTTCAACCTCAGTCAACATTGCTATTCCCAGGATTATTTTCGAGAGTAAAGATGGCTTGGAAAAAGCAGTGAAAAATGACATGTGCGCCAGGAATGTAAATGTAAATTGTTTAGACGGTCGAGCGGAGGGGAAACATGGGGAAGGGAAAGAAGCTATAAATTCGGGTCGTGCTTGGTCTGATGAAATCGGAAAAACCAAAATATTGACTTCCGGAGTGGATAACAGCAAGTTGCAAAGAACTTTTTTTAGAGAATCGCCCGTGAAACTTCATCAAACCTCTGATATCAAAAATGACATCCTGGCTTTCCCTGAAAAATCGTTAGCAAAACCTAAATCACCTCGTCATAAGCCACAGCCAGCAACAAAGGAAAGCGGAATTAACACAACGACATCACTCAAAAACAAATTAGATCTCGATTTCCCTATGCGTAAATGTCATTACAGGACTACTAGTCCTGTAATATCCGATAGGCTATTTCAGCAAAATAGGAAAAGTACAAAACTGACCTGAAACTTTGTGCATTTTACCCGTATACGAATAAACATCAGTGCCATGTTTTTCTGTTTCATTACTGTAAAAGAGTTGAAGCTTTTCATTTTACCCAACGTGTTTGTGTGTTTTCAAAATTTATATATAAATCTTTTGAATGAGTTGCTTTAGACTGGTTATTTTCTGAATTGTTAAAAACTATATGGCTTAGATATTAAATCATATATATTATTAAATGCTGTCGCTGAGACAGGGTTATGTACTCCACTCCGCTCCATTCACCATTGGCTTTGAAGAGCTTCTCACAGTAACAACTAAACTTCTCAGTTTATCCATGCATTGCTTCAAGAACTCGCACGAGGTACACACAATTCAAACTTCATACCTCTAATTAATAGACCTTCCTGAATTGGAAGGTTATAGCAAAACAAAATACATACGGGTTATCTGGTGGCTTTGATTTACCTATATTTGGAATACAATGTTAGATTGAATAATAATAAAGTGCAAGATTCCGTTACTGTCTTAGTTCATAATCTCTGGTTGGTTGACATCAAACTGTTCAGCTTTTACAGAACTGACGCTTACCGAATGTATAAACTTGGTAAGAGAAAGCATTACAAAAATACATTAACCATGATTCTCATATGTATGTCTATGTAATATTGAGATTTTTTTTTAAATTGAAGGATGACTAGAGTGATATCATTTACAAATCGCCATCATTTACAAAGCTTCAGAACTACAAGAGAGTCGGCAAACCATACTAGGTAAGGAGTTGTAGCACAGGATTATAGCATATTAATTATTAGATTACATGGCTATATTACTAGATATTTGCTTATCATATATTTGTCATGCTATTATCAGGAAGAATTCCAATGGAAGGGCGAATCTCATTTAAGCTTCAATCTGAGTGCCCCAACATGGAGCGCCGCAATGTTATTAAACTTACAAACATGATTCAAATATCAACGCTATGGAAAAAGGTAAATTAGCCTTTACTGTACTGCATATTGTTTTTACATACATTATTTCAATCATGAAAAGATGCAAGTTTATCGGCACTTTTTTAAGCGGAAACTTCTGACAAAATCGCAACCAGTCGAAGACGGTTAGATTCCATAGGATTATTTCTGTATGCCAGTGACAACGCCTTTATCAATCCATTCATCACTCGCCAATGAATAAAATTTGTCATGCTACTTTTGGGGATTATACCCGAGAATGTCAAATGTATACGGGTCTCTTGTACGTCAGTGCCAGCGGTATGCATTGGGAAAAGTTAAAAAATACTGAAATTTAATGACAGCGCTTCTGGAATAGGTAAGCGTAACCAGATTCATATGGCACAAGCAATTCTCAGTGTTTGGAACTAATTGAATTCGTCGTGCTAAACCGAAGTTACTCAATTTAGTTGTAACGACATTAATACGTAAATAGTTTAATTTAATAGTTTTATAATTTTTGCTTTGTTGGTTTTGCTAGATTCATGGTAGAGCCCACAGACTACGCTGACGTTGTCTTCAAGGAATTTCTAAGATACTGGTGTCAGCGGAGCCGAGTCACTATACAATCGCTATATAATTTAGAGACCTTAGATGTATTGTAAGTTTGAAATTTTAAACGCAATAACACTTGTTTGATAGGTTTGATACTATTAAACACACTTCGTTATAAGTTGTGCCGTCATTTGCAGGTAACATGAATTTTGTAGGCCTTTCCAGGGAACTTTGGTCTATACACGGATGTCAGCGTACACATTATTGGTAGCTCAATCCGAGAAATGTTTATGATGCTTTTATCATAATTTAATTACTGAATATCGCCATTACAAAGTGTGGATAACCGTTCAAAAGTCGCGTTGATTTTTGAAATTGGAAGTTATTTCATGTTAACCTGTTAAGAATTTAAAACCAAAAAAAGTCATGTCGAAGCGTGATCGCAATTTTTTAAAAACTTTTGGTACTCAGTATAATGCAAGTATAAAAACGCTCTGGGAAGTAACGTTATTATAAAGAGCAGAGTTGTTTCAACAAATTGCTTAGAGTAAGAAAATATAATGTGTTCTAATATCTTTGACAAATTGTTTCGTTAGACGTTATTTCGCTCCTATGCGAGCTATGTCGATGCGCTTATATGTACAGTATTTTTTAAATTCTAGATACGTTAGTCTTTTAGCTTGCCATCAATGCTGCAATTCTTATTTCTTATACTTGGGTAGTGTAAATCAAGTGTTTTAAGGCAAAGTAATCCAATAGAATTTACTTAGGTACATATGATATGGGAAGACTGGACAATTGTAAAAGACCGGAGGATAAGGACAACTCCCTCAACTTGTTCGGAATGGTTTACAATAGTTGCAATTACTTAAATGTTGCTAATTATTAAAAGAAATGCTTTTGTAAAACTCAGTTTGTCCATTGACCATGCACAATAAACCAGAAAATTATAACAGAAACATTTATTATTTTACACTAAGTGATAAGAATGAATGCTCTATTTATCTCATAATTTCAATATATTTATGAGATGTACCTTCAATTGAGAACGACGGAATCTGTAATTCGGCAGAGATTTTGCAACCATGTCGTATTGTACGTCATTCTACGTACCGAAATTCTGTACCAAAGTTCAAAACTGAAATTCAAATGAAAATGTATTTTGGTCTTTAAAGATTATCTGATCAGTAGTGCTTATCGTGCTATTCGTCGGTTTTCCTATAATGTAATTGTAAGCTTAACCGTATGCGTGTGCATGTTGGAAGACTTGGATTTGCATCTGTCAAAAGACCGGAAATCTGAAGATGCCAACTTGAAAAGCTACAGGCATTTAAATTCAAGCTACATGCTCAGACAAACAGGAGGGAGCTGCATACAGGCATATATTTTAGATAAAAATTGGGTGGTTGTTCCAGAAGACTGTTTAATTTGAAAATTATAAGGCAAAAAATATCCGTTAGTCGAAATATAATTCAACCCATAAGGGCTACTTAGCAATGACGTTTTTAGCACAGCGAATATTAGGGGATCTAGAGTGGCAGATTTTACATCATACAAATGTCAAATAATTTTTTGAGGCTTTTAGGCACATATTGCCCATTGTTTAATTCTAAATGTCAAAAAATGCTATCTCCACAGGTCTCTTAACCTATATACCTTGGCTCGGCTTTCATCTACACACAATACGTCGTCTGCGTGTTTTACATACATACAGTAGGAATGTGATGTTTTTTAAGGTGCAGAAAATGGCAAAACCTTTGCTCTTTCTGAAAGAGCATTGCTGGGAGTCAAAGAGTTGGGCTGCTGCTTCTCTCTCTCTCTCTTTCTACAGCTTCGTTTGGCGAAATAAGGAAAATCCTTGTGGAAATCGAGGTATCGATCAGGCAGCTTGCTACTGCGTCATCGACCTTGAAAATGTGTTTCTACGTAACACACTGACGGAGCTCTCATAGAAGTAGGGAGGGAGGATTATAGAAAACAGGAATATCCACTACCGCGCTCTCCGTCTACTGCACCAACTGAATATATCCCGGAGGCAGCCAGCATGTACCTTCTTTCATCTCTATTCACATGATTACCAAATTTTCATCTGATTTTTTTTTCTGTGTACATATGCTTAAAATGTTTCTCATGGTATTCTCATGATATTGCATGCATGCATAAAAAGTAACCTACCTGATTGTATTGTGCAGAAAGATTCACAAAGTGGCCAGCTCCACTTGACTTTTTACTGCATGCTTCTCTAAATTGGGCGTACTCTTGAACCGGTTACATGCTTATTTTATAATAAATAATAATAATATTCGGTTCAATTCCATCTTCATCAATTATCAGTAAAACTATTTTTCATTGACTTCCCGATTAAAAATTTTTTTCCGATTAATGGATTCCCGGTTGCCTAATCGTCCGTTGAAGGCAGTCTTTAGTAGACTTTATGGTCAACTATCAAGTACTTCCAGAAAAATTTTATTTTATATTTCCTGCTTCAAACAAATACGCTCATCCCATGACATGCAATGTAGTTTATTAAACTTGAAATTCACTTGGAACAAAACATTCGACAAATGCAACTCAATGAGCTTTGCGATTACAATTTCATATCTCATCACCTATTATTTGAAACTCACCTATGTACCTGTTAATTCCATTGAATATAACTACATAATTATAACATGAAAATTGACTTCTACATTTGTATAGAATCATCGGTACTCAAGGTGAAAATTCAAGGATAGCTGCAATTAGTTAACTGTTTACTTTCCACGAATTATTTACAATAATCAACAACCTTCCGAGGTTGCAAGGTTGTTGATATTTAGGAATTCTGCTGGAGAAGCGGAGGCAAATTATAGCTCCTCTGAAATCAGTTAAGAGATTAATATGAACTCCAACCCATGAGCGACCACTATTAATTAACTAAGGTGACATGAGCGACACTAAGGTGAAATCTGAGACCTGTGACCACCATTCAAACCCAATAACTACTACGACATCCCATGCAATGCAGCTTGTTTTACTAGTATTAAGTATAGATTGTTTAGAATTTGCATAAAGTGTTTTGAAGTCTCACAGTCAGTAGAATATGTAGGATTAATTTTGGATCACTTTTTCGCAATCTTTAAATTTTTGTTTGTGGCCAGAGGCGGTTCAACGCAGTCAACAATTACACCAGTGAGTAATCTGCAGAATTTTTGCAGTTCTAGACCAAAGAGATCTAATAATACTATGTTTGTCCATGCTCCCATAATATTTTTAACGAAACGGGCGTTTCAACATTTCATATAACACAATTCTTACATAAACGTACCAACGCGCTTTTCTTTCAAAGTGGTTAAAGCAGCATATTTAATGCAGTCAAAGATAAACATATTCGAACACAGTGAATGACACTGACTTGAGAGCACTCGCTCAATTGAATTTCAAACATAAATTTATATAGTCCGCTTGAACAAAGGTAGTAAGAAAATAACGCTTAATGGGAAACTACGGAGCTACGACGCAGGCAAATTATGGTCACATTGTCCACACCTCCCAACTTTTTAATCGACTATCCATGACTTATGACATCACTCTATTTGTTGCATATCTACATAAAATATTTACCTACCCAGATTGCAGTCAGTTTTTGCATTGCCGCAGGTCTCAATTTTCGAACATGAGAAAGTTTTAATGAGCCGCCCACTTTAACGCACATTGTATCCCATACCGAAATTTCCTTGTCTAAAATACGCATCCGTAATATTCGTCGACTTGTTCCAGAGCCTGAGTCACATTTTTGTATATTTTGCGCAAAATGTTGTGCTTAGATTGCGAGAGTGTGCGATTTTTCATGTGGCCCGTTTATTTGATTTAGTTTGTAGGTTCTTATGGGTTGGATCTGTCTGTCTGTCCGACGGTTAAATTGCGATTTTGTCATAAATAGGTGTTTGATGTATGGAATTTAGGTTGAGTACGACCGGCAGAATATGAATACAACAGAATCTGTTTAACGGTTCTCAAACTGCGGCATCTCATCAACAATTTGAAATTGTGAAAACGGAAAAAAATCAATATTTGCTATTTATAATACAATACTTACAAGCGGATCGCAACCCTTAAAACACGTGATGTGATATGATTAAAAAAACTTGATTAAGTTTGAGAATAAACTTTTTAGATTCGAAATTCTTTGTGACGGTTATAAGTCGTTAAAGATTCAAATAAACGAGTACATGTGCTAACTTTCCAAATCATTTTGAATTGAAGTGCACAAACAAAAATACAAGACAACACAGGAAGCCATGACCTTGACACGGAGGTGGTCACACATATTTTTCAATCAGTATATACATGAAGGGTATACAGGGAGATGTTAGTATAACTAGCAAATGTAAATAGGTAGTCATAATGGGTTCAGAGTTTGCTATAATAAGATATTCAGTTCGTGGTAAAAACCTAGCAAGACTACCTACACATAAGGGGAAGACATTCATATGGCTTTACAAAATGTCACAAGCATTTGTAGGTAGTTAGTATATACATTCTAATAAAACTAATGAAATGAAGCTTCGTTCAGTATTAAATGTGATATCTTACAAGTTTATTTGCATTTCTCCTTGCCTCTAAGGCATCTCCACACATAATCTACGATGCCAAAAAAGCGAATTGTATAATCTTTGTAAGGTTAGACGAACAACAAGTTACGGGCGGGCATAAAACGTGAGACGAAAATACTGAATAGTCAAATCATATGCAAGCACTTACTCATCGCTTAGTCATACATAAATGAGCATGAAAAAAATGACGAGATGACGATCATGCCTGAATACTTGTAGAATGATACGAAATCTGCATGGTATTTCTATGTCACATGTCGAGCTTCACATCACTCATATAAATACATACGTAAATGTACTATCACACTCAAGAATGAGAGATAGTGCACCGCTCCACTGCGATAACTTACTTATGTACATAAAAGCATCTAGTATACTGGAGTATACCTATATGGTCGTCATGATTTGTTCAAGTTTCACTATGAATGAGCGAAGTGCATATTTATTACACTATTTGTACCAGAAACGAGTGGTGGTGTGGTGGTGGTAGTGGTCGTCGTCGTAGCTGAAACGAAAGAACTGCGTCATCTTCCAAAATGTTTTTGTAGGTTGGGCTAACCCTTTCACATGTTGCAAAGTTTGGAGGAGATGGTCACCACTCTTCTGTACAGATATTACACATAATACGCTTCAAAGCATTCCAAAAAGCAAGTGCTACAGCTCCTGCTTTCGTGGGACCGTTCAGAGACAAGGATTTGTGCCATCGACTACGACGAGTGTATATGGCACGCATATTGGCTTACAGGAGAAAAACAACATTTGAATGTCACTCACTAAGAAGCGCACGTCAAGCTCGTATAATGCATAATGTCAGAGCAGTTCTACATGTGCGTGTATGTGTGGCGATAGGTTTGGAAGCCTTTGCTCATCACAGCAAATATCCGTGTACAATAGAGAGAGAGAAAAAAAAATACAAAACACCATTAATATATGTACATATGTGTTGTTTCTCAAAGGTGAGCATATTTCCTCCAATGCACACATTACCTTAGATGTAGGGGTACATTCTAGACTCACATTCCTTCTACTATCACTCCACAGTTATTGTTGTGCCTGGGCTTTCTGTGTGGGGTCCAGTACAGCGCTTACAACATGAACACGAGGAGGTCCATTCAGGGAGAACAAGAATAGCAAATAACATTTTTAATCCTTTCTCACCCATGTGGCTTATCTTTACCCTCCAGTTACACACATGTGTGTAAAATTTAAGGATACCACGTTTGAAAAGTGGATAATATGGATGTCATAATGATTCTGTGCAGGTAGTTTGTTAGGAAATAAATACATGCATGAAAAGGATGAATGCAAAAACTCCCCAAACCCCTCTTTCCTCATTGTACTCCAAGAAACGTCGTGTGTGAATGCACATCTACTTGTACATAATACACTTTTTGTGTGTGCACACACAAAAACTCATGGCGAACTACGACACATCACAGACTTCTGGACTCATCATCATCATCGTCACATACGTATGCAAACGACACATATCGCGAAGATAAACGAGGGATTTTGAGAGACACATAGGGATGTACACGTTTTCCAATGTGTGTGGTTGAGTAAGAGTGCCCACGAGTAGGCTCGAAAGCTCTGAGAGTCGTCAGGTATCTATCTCTCGAGTTCTTGTTGAATTTATATCGCAAGTTTTTCTACATATTGGTACACGCGTTATATGACCACACTACTGTACTGTGCACACACTCACTATAGGAGAGCATGGTGCGATAATGGTACTAGGGAAAGGTTTTGTTTCCCATCTGGCATCAGTGTGGTTGGTGTGGGTTCTGGAAAAAAAGAGGAGAGTCGTGTGACGAAGGCATTCCGTCGTTCGACGCGTTTGACGATTCACTCTGCCATTGGGGCCCATGAGAAGTGACGACGAGACACGTAAGTCGCTCTTTGAGGATTCCCTTTCCTTTCATTATTATTGCCATACAAACATTATTCTCTCTGCCTGTGTTCTCTGGTGGCTCGACTCTCTCTCTCTCTCTCTCTCGCACTTTGTGTGGATATGTGTACCTTATATTTTATTTCATTCACTGTGTCAGCTTTTCAAAGCATCATCATCACATCATCCACATCGTGTAATCATCAACATCACATCACACACATCTGAACTGAAAGAAGAGCACATTATCGAAGCCTGAGAGCTCTAAACAGTTTTTTCCATTCCGTAAAGCAGACGTTTTTCTCGCTCTTTTTCGTTGTTTAGCAGTTGTTATTATCACATATGAACATGTTACAGTTGAAAGCGGACACTATTTTTGAGTCAAATTTGATGTTCGTGCATGTGATGGTGGTGACAAAATGTACTTTGTCGGTGCTACTGTTTTCACTTTCCTTCATTATTATTGACAAACACTGAGCGTTTACATTTTAGAGACGGATCTCTTTCACTGAAATAATCTTCAAAGGAAGCTATTAACTCAAGTGGTTTCATTACTAATATGTTCGCTTAGTAATTAGATACACATATGATATTACATTTGTTTGAGAGGTTATACATTGCTCAGCAAGATTGAAAGAAATATAGTTGTAAATATACATACATAATATATTACACTACACCACATTGACGGGATGACTCATAGCGTGTAGTATTGCTAAGAGGTTCGGAATGTGTATTAGAATATATGCAAATGACTTACATAAAAGTGCAAAATTTCGATATGAGTGAACTGGAGTACCTCTTCTATGGCTGCCTGTAATATCATGGTAATTAGCATTTCGTGTGAATTATAAATCTTATACTTGTCTTGTTGTCTTACGTCGTGTCGAGGGGAAAGCGTGTGCGCGTAAGTTTGGTTTATCAAAGGGACAATTTAGGAAGTGTGCTGCGTACTCATTCCGTGAATTGTCTCGTCTCATTTTTCGTGTTTTCTTCAAAACCTTTGTTTTGCAATTTGTTGTGAGTTAGTTTCATGACAGCCAGAGCGTAGATAGGCATACCTATTAACTTCAGGTGCACATGGTATGGCTGAGTTGTACCCTCGCGATTATTCAGAAACGAAGGTTGCAGACTTTTGATGCTTTTTTTCCCGTCTTAACCATGTGAAAAATTAATCAACGGTTCCATTCAGACTGCCATGAATCTTCACTGTGTTTCTCCAGTTTTCCTATATACTTAGGACAATCATGTAGCATGTGCAACTAAATATGGTGTTTGTGCAAAACGTTTCGTCTATTTTATCTATTGTTTCTGCAGTTGCGACTTACAAACAGAAACTACAAAACATTTCTGAGAGTTTCACTGTGTTCTGAACAATAGCTTAGCAATGAACTTGCTGGCGTAATTCAGATTTCGCATTTCACTGATGTCATTGTCAAGGTCGTAGACGAGTTGAGCATGTGCACCATCTAGATACATTAGCCAGCTTTCATATCTACATAAATACGCACATGTAAAGTGTGGCGAATGATCTCCTTTCATACTTGCAGATACACATTCTAAGAAATACTCATTAATTGGAGGAAATGTTCACTTTGGAATTGACGTTGATTACGTACATTAAATTTCAAGTATGGCAGCCACACAATGTAGATCAAGTACGTCTGCATGCAATTGTCGTAAATAGTAAATATCCTGAACAGTTTGCCTGGCACCCCGTATTCCCCTATATCTCTGTGCACTTCACCTGAAATCATAAAATCGCACCATAACCTGCACGTTATCTGTTGTCAAATGTTGATCAGATCATCTGAAAAAACCTGACGTGTTATTATGTCACACTGTACCTGCTCGTAAATATCGCTTCAGGATAATTTGTCAAATGCGCTATCTGTTATCAGCCTTATTGTTACGTCCCAAACCGTCTCTCTCGCACATGTTTCACTTCTGGGGAAGAAGCTACATAATCTTTGCCTGCTTTGTCATCATTAACTTTTTTCCCTTCATGCACTTAAGTTTTGGATAAGTCGTAATCAAATTCTATAAAGCATACACTGTACCAGTACAGAGCATTATAAAAATCAGTAAAATCTACCTCTATCTAACAGTAAGGGTAATCCATCTTTTTCTGCATGTTCATTACAAGCTATAAACTTGTAAGTTTCTGCTGCTGGAGTTTTAAAGGAATATTCGTAAGTATGCAGTGTATAGTTACTCTGCAAACCTCGCAAAGTCTATTAGGTGGCGGATAAGGAATAAAACCTCGTTAACATTAACTGCACCGTAATATACAATTGAGTCTTGAATCACCTCTCACCTCTCTCACACGGTGTCTACTACACCAATATCTGAAAAGGAAGCAAACTGAGGTTACCACACACTCCTCCAGCTCGTATGTGGTTTAAAGTAGTCAAGTTGGTTTTGCTTCTTTAAAACACAACCTCATTAGATCCGGAGGTGCGCTCACAAGCACATTCAGACACGAGAAGAGAGGAAAGGAAACAAAAAGCTGGTTCTGTTACGAAACAGTGGCCTTTTCAGTTTTTACTATTATTCAAAATGTAATTGATATATGTACGGGTAGCCAGGCGAGAAAACCCATATATGACTGCGTAAGTTCCGTGCTTTCGTATATCAATAATATACAGACATCATGAAATTATTATCATTTTTTGCGTTATTATTGAAACTTATGTGAGGATACAATTTTTTTTACGTGATCACGATGATGATGGAAGCAAACGAGGTTTTCGTGATGACGTGTGCAAACCACACTGTGATTAAGATTATCGTACATTAGAGCTGCAAAGAGAGAGAGAGAGGGAAGCATTCTCAAAGTTTTGCATCACAACAGCTAGCGAGTATAACAGTGGTGGTAGTAAGTCGTAGAGGGTAGGTGGTTTTTTTGGTAGTCCAATTGCTGTGTGATGTACGCTGTGAAGCAAGTAGTCTTCGATGGGAAAAGGCGAAAAAAAGCGTCTATGACGCACGAATTATTACGCTGTGTTGTGTTGTTATACGCGAGCACACGAGTCGAGTCTCTCTTACTTTGATGCTGAATGTTCATGAATTTTATCGAGAGAGAGAGAAGATAGCATCATCAGACTGTATATGAGGGACGATGATGATGATGAGTTACGCTAGACATCATTTAAGCATCATTCACTGCTTTAAGATGATAAACAAAGGGTTCATTCCTTGCTTACTGCTTATTCTTTCGTGGTGATGATGGTGGTGCTGAGTGAGTTTCGTAGTTAGTAGTTGTTTTGTAGGCAATAGTGCAAAAACTTCGCTCTTGACTCACCGCGTTGTTAGGTTGTGAAGGCTTTATTACAGCATAATAGTCATTTAGTCGGGCTGTGTGTGCTGGTTTTATAGAGGCAGAAAAGCTACTGTATCTCATCTTAATCATCTTGAAACTCAACCACCATCATAGATTCATAGGTGTGAATGTGTGTAGCAAGTGCCTGCAATACACTAACGTATATATATAGTATCACGCACTTCATGTAAAAAAGAGCTTCCTTTTCGGCCAGAAGAAATGTGTTCTCAAACTTAGTACAAAAACGCTTCTCTGGAGACAAGTGACAATATCTTGAAATTGACAAGGTGAGTATAAATGTGGTGTTTTTTGGAATGGTTTTCTTTTGTAGATTGAATCCCCTCCTAGTTTAACCGTTCCACAGTGGCGGTCTAGATGGAAGTAATTGTCGCCGACGTAAAACCCGATACTTCAGACCTGGAGGCGACAGGCAAAAACATACCTGTACATAGTAGGCAGCGTGCCGCAGTGCCGTTGTCATTCTCCGGTGGAGGTCACAAGTTCACAGCGATTCACACGACGTCGACCGGAAATCATAGTCATCATCATCATCCTCTCGCTTCCCCAGCAAGTCTCATTTCCAGTTCCGCTCCGGTTAGAATAACGACCCTTAGCGGTCAACAGCTTCAGACCATGGCCAAATCATCAGGACTGAGCGTTGTGCATGTTACAGTCCCTCAGGTGTCCAGATCGTTTTCCACTCTTATTTCCAGTTCCGCTCCGGTTAGAATAACGACCCTTAGCGGTCAACAGCTTCAGACCATGGCCAAATCATCAGGACTGAGCGTTGTGCATGTTACAGTCCCTCAGGTGTCCAGAACGTTTTCAACTCTAGGAGATTCCATGTTGAATCCCTTTTCAAAATTCAATTTACACAAACGCATTGAATTTTCCATATCTTGTTTTCTCTCTACTTTCTCCCTTTGTTTCTTCATGCCTTTTTTATTAGACTTTGTTTCTCCTTTCGCTCCGTGGATTATGTAGCGTAACTCGGCACACACGTGCACTTGCAAAACAAAGTGCATTTGTGTGCTTGTATCCGCTACGGAAGCTTGTACCATTCACCAATTTTTATTGTAACAAATTTTCTTTTTCATTACAATGCAATACGATTTATTTGTCAAGTAATATGTTTTATGCACTCGGTGACGTTTTTTCCTTGGTTCTGGCTAACTTGATGAGAATATGCTAAGTAAATTGTAGTAATTTCCTGTAGTGTATACAACATGTTAAATTTCGTCAAAT
>JAHZMW010001648.1:0-20057 GCA_027743745.1 Alloscopus bannaensis | reverse complement strand
TGTACCACACAGCGGAAGGGAAGCATCAGGCTCGCAGTATTGCGGAAATGGTGGATTTACTGTCGAAAAATAGAGTCACCGCTGGAGAATTGTACGGGGCCTTGATAGAGTATGGACAACGTCCTCGAAATAAGACCGTTTTTGAGTATACTTAACGTGCTTTTAGCAATGTCAGGAAAACAAAAAATTCTTTCAAGGGTGGGTTTGTGTATGTAAGGGTGAAGCGATTGTGGTAATTTAGAAATATTTTCAGGTTTTCCATTAATGTCGATTTAAAAAAAATGTATCAAGCAATTTTAATACGTATTAAAGATTGGGAATTACAAAGTACTATTTATGTCGTTTATTACGTTTTAGACTTTTTGTTGTAAGGCATGGTAAAGCATAATTGTTGGGTCCATTCGTAAATAAAAAAAATCGACAGACTAATTTTTCTTGAATATATGTGTATATGCTTTTTTGCACAGTTGATTACCTTGGTATTTTTGTTTTGAACGTAAAATTGAAATTATTACTGTAAAAGTAAAATCGTATTGCACAAAAACTCGCTGAAACCCGGCTTTAATCATGCTTATAATCAAAAGTTTAATTTAGACCATTCTGCACGATTGAACTATCCTGTTGCAATTGTACTTTCTCATTCATAACAATTTTCATGAGACTTGGTCATATATAATTACTCTTTGTATTTCATCATTGTAGTATAAATCTTGTTGAACCCGAAGGTCAATATTGACCTTGTGCACACAAACCATGAAAAATTAAGACACACAAATTGTTCATTTACTGATGATTTCGTACTTTTAAGCTCCACATCGCAAATATTGACAGATCGACCACTGAACCCGGGCCAAACCCAGGAAAAACTGCCAACAACAAAATGATATGAAAAGCAAAATGTTTACGGACGAGATGCCGGACGGTGAAACAATATTACATGTGCGATCAATGGACAAAGTTTGTGGATAGTTATAAAAAGTAACAATTCATTTTAAGTTTAGCTTCAATAGTGTACAACAGTCAGGACGGTCGTCCAAATTATTTTCTTGAGCGACTAGCAGTTTATGATCCAGCATTTCTACAATGCCCCACAGTTCTTATGATGATTACGTTAAGGTCACGACACCTATGAATAGCGAAAATTTAGCGACACCTGAAAGTGAAGTCGCGGACAATCCGTCGTCTCATCTTGACCAAATTGAGGGGGGCTTCCATGAAGTAAGCACACAAACAAATTAAAGCTTGGTCTCCTGCTAATTTTTGTAGATAATGGAAAAAAACCCAAAATCTGGAGGAATGTTTCAGGATCTCAGCCATACTGAACTGCTTGGTAAATTTTTGATTTTTATAACTAGTATAGTTCAAATAAGATCGGTAGTTCCACCTTCATCATTTTTGTTTTTCAGCTCAAATTTACGAGTACGAACGCACTTTGGCAACGCTTACTCAAAAATTGGAAGAACTCGACGCCGCATTAAGTGAAGATAATTACGAGGGTCATAGTGCCTCTCATGCCACTCCTTCCCCATCTTTTCATCAAGTTACTCCAAATATTAATCCAGGAGTCAGCGGTACTCCACCGTTTCGACATTTAGGACGTTTAAACAGTCCGCATTCCGCAGGAAATATTTCTCCGAGATACATGATGCAACCGGATCCACGAATCAGGATTTTGACTCCTCCCGTTCACATGCCGTATGACATGATAATGCCAAATGAACAGATTTGTAAGTAATCACATATTTTGTTGTTGTTTTTTTATCAAACAAAAAATTAATAGTTTTGAATTTTTTAGACGTTCAACAACAGTTGAAAAATATTGCGGAATACGCAGCACCGCCAATATATGAGAACGCAGCGTTTGTGGACCAGCTCCCGTACGAAAGGCCAATGCAGTATCAAGGTTATTCAGGTTAGCCATTTAGTTACTTTTGGTTACTCATAAACTAGAGTACTCATTAGTCAGTTTTTCTTACAGAAGCGCAATTGAATGACCCGATACACCAGAAAAAGGAGAATAAATTATCGAAACAAAACGACAAAGGTTTTTGTAAGAAAGTAGAACGCATATCAACCTCCAAAGAGTTGAACGGCCTTGGCCAATTCAGAATCGTGAAAGACAACGACCCATTTCTAAACTACATCAAAAAGAACGTGAAAAACTCCGGTGTTCCGGAGAAAATCGGCAAAGTTTCCATTCATGAAATTTTTAGCATAAAAAATAAAGTTGGCAACGCAAGCGGACTTGTTTTACTTTGGATTAAAACTACCCGGGATACCGTTGCTAAATTAACTAATGATGAACAAGGCGGTTACTTCCTGTTTCATGACAGAGTAGCCGCAGCCTTTTCTGAAGAGCCGAGTAACTTACTGTCGTCGTTGAGACAGATGATACTCCTTTGTGCTGTGAGAATTTGACATAATTGGCAATCGATTGTTTCATTTTGGGTTGAGTTTTTATGATTCTAATTTTTAAAGGTTGACTTGGGCAGAATGCATAAGTCCACTGATCCCTACGACGGTTATTGGGATCAAGGCGTTCCAATTCCTCAAGGGTATGACTCTGTGAAAGTAAATGGAAGACTGACGACCAATCAAAAATGTTACGAGGCCCTGGGTCCGTTTATAATTCCATGTGGGGAAACTGTGAGAAACCGGAAATATACAGGATCATTTGTAAAGTACAATGAGTATATTGTGAATGACTGGAGCAGGATTTATCCTTTATATGCTGTTGACCTGGAAATAATTCCGGTTGATGGAAGGAAATGAATACTATACAATTCCGAATGAGTATTAGTAACTATCAATTAGTCGACTTTTTAAACTTAAATACAAGTGCAATTTTTTTGCTGATAGTATGCAATTTTTTTGTTGGTTTCTAGTGAAAACAAATTTAATTAAAGTTAGAAAAAAAATACTAAAGCATAAAATAAAGCCGTAGCAAATTATTTATATCTGCATAATTATATTTTGTTATTTGCTATTATTTAACACAATTTTTGCTTTATTAAAACATGATGAAAACAACTCACATGGAAACAGCTTCAATCTTATTTTCTTCCATTAATTACGTAAATGGCATCCATCAATTCCCGATTCAAGTTGGGGGGTTCCAACTCGTAAAAAATATAATATTTGTTACTAACAATATTCAAAACCCGTTTTTAGCTACTGGAGATTCGTAAATTGAATACACGGAAGACCTACGTCAACATATTGGTTAAAATTTGCGTAAAGTCTCCAAAATGTAAACGAAGAAATTGTGTGCCTTGACAATGTGCGCAAAAATTTTACAAAGACATTTCATCAGCTTAATTTTACAAAAAGCCTTTGCTACACGAGATAAACTGTTATATGCTTAAAGAATTCAGTTAACTTTGAATAAGCAAGAGTGTCGAAGTTTATTTTTGTTGGCTCAATTTATGTTTGTATAACTTTCAAAATTAAACATGTTGATATTAATAATATAAACATCACACAGTCACATTACAGGTTTGTGCAATATAGTGCATAAAGGAGTAGTGTAAATAAAACTGCAATGCAATGTAACCTTTGCACAACCTCTGCTTGTAAACAAAAAGAATTTTTCAAGTGCAAACATTCATGCCTTCTGTGATTTTTATCATGTGTTAGCACGAGCAATTCAAAGCTCAATTCATACATTAACTCGATAGCAGCAAACGGTATTCGAAACCCGGCGAATATATTTATTCACTTAATGAAGTAGCCGCTTCTTTCGACAAAAAAGTTATATAAAAAATTATCTAAAAATGGAATTCACTTATTTTCGAAATAATGGCTTCCCTGAAATTGTTTATGGGGAACAATATCCGCAATATCAACTAACAGGTAGGCAAAATACAATTATATTGGTGTTTTTTGGTATTTGCAAATTAAAGTGGCATTATTTTATATAGGTGCTGGTGACTTTGGTAACAATGGCTATTGGAATGACACCCAATATCAATTTCGCAATATTTCACCAACTTTCTTACCGGAAACGAATCCAACCGTTGCGCAGTTTGATAAACTACACCAACCACAATTCACTCAATATTCTTGTGCTTTACGACAAAAAAGAAGGGAACTGCAAATTCAAATCAATGAAATTGAAAAACGTCTGCAACTTTGCAAACTGGAATTGGAGCGCAGAGCCTCTTTTGGCTATGCCTATTACCAACAAGCCAAACAACCAAAGCTTCGCAATTCCACCTCAACTAATTTAAATGTTAAAGAGCCTGAACCGGAGCGCTTTTTTGGGTCACCTACAAAACAACAAGCTAGTACATCAACTTCGGAGTCAACAAGTCTGATTCCAAAACCTCCACCTCCACCACCAATGAATCAAGCTGCGGAAAATTCAACCGCCCCAAATCCTCCTTCCTCATCTCCAACGCCAAGCATCAAGTTGCCGTTATTACAAGAAGCGACCAAACCTTCAAATCCGACCAACCAAAGTGAGCCAAATTTTCTTGCTGACATTCAACGTTTTGACCGTTCCAGCCTAAAACAAGTGGATAAAAAAGAAAAAGTAAGCGGCAACGTACATAAATTTATTTAAATACATATTCAAATAGATATGCGTGTCAATGAAACTGTGTGTGTATTATTTTTCAGGAAACAAAACCAAAAAACAATGACCTCGTTAATGTTCTACAAAGACGGTTTAAAGCTTTTAACGGAACGGATGCGAAGGTTGATTTAGAAAATAATCGAGAATGGGATGGTGAACATGATTGAAGCCCTATCAAAATAATTAGTTTAAAGTCATTCATCAATTCATTTTTTATATAGTTTATTGAATCGGTAAATACTGAGTTAGTAACATACAAAGTATTGTTAGTAACTCTGAACTCACTCCAACAAAAATTTTGTTTGCACTATGTGAACAAGTTTTTGATGAATTTGGCTATTAAGATGTCACAATAGATCACTGCTGAAGAAAAAAAGTAAACCACTTACAATGCATGTAACCTTTATGATCTAGCTACATATTTCTAAAAATCACACAATCTATGTTATTTGACACGGAGAACACGAATATCGTAACCACCGTTGATAATGGGGCCCGCGAAATATGTCACTCGCCTCTAAACTCAATAGTCTCATGAGGAAATGTTGAGTACATGACAAATAACGTATTTCCAGGTATACCTTGTGTATGTGTCATGATGCCCCATCGTGTTCAAAATAGTTTTGTAAAATTATTGTTTTGTTGTGGCTTTGTTGTAATAACTTGAATGTATGTTGTAATGCATTAAAAATGTTTTTGTTGTATTACATTCATTTTCAGTCTACTTTGCAAACTACTTCAGAATAGCAATCTTTTTTGCAAGTTTAAGTAAGTTTTGTAATTATGGCATTGAAAAAATCTAAAATGATTATTGATCCTGTGTTTGTATGACATTATCAAAACTAAATATATCACTAGCATTTTTCATTTAGAGTGCTACTGACTTTTTACAAAAGATCAAATACAAATATTCCTGCCTGAAGTCCGGTTCAATTAATGGTGGAAGTTTACTTTTAAAACGCCAGGGTAGTTTGCCTTAGTTTTTAGTATTGCCGATTGTGAGGTCACTGAATGTAGTGAGGAAGCATTTGTACAATGAAGTTGGTGCAACGCAGTGATTTGTTTCAGTATTGGTATAATTATTACAAATTTTCTGCTGTCCAAATAGTGCTTAACGTAGCCAATCTTTTAAAATTTTGATGAATGTTTTTTTAGAATTTTTAGGTTTTTTTATTTACCTTGACAAAATTGAAATTAACTGATTTTGGTAAGTAAAGAGATAAAATTAAATGCAAAACTTGACTGGGAACATTGTCAAGACGTACAAATCGAAGATTTCCTTATATAAAACGATAGGGTTTAGAGGTGAGTGACATGTTTCGCGGGCCACATTATCAACAGTGGTTATGATATTTGCGTTTTCTGTGTGATTTTTAGAAATATATAGCTAGATCATAAAGGTTGCATGCATTGTTAGTTGGCTAATGTTTACAATTTTTACTTTGAATGCATTTTATATCTAAACATTTTGACGAAATATCACTTAAACCGTAATGAACTAATCCGTAGAATTGAACAAATAGTAAAACAGCAATTAAAACAAGTCACAGGTTGGTTGCCCCTGTTTCATGTGCTCACTTTGTTTTTACGCGTGTTTAAAACAACGTTTCAGTTTTCAACAATACCAATGTCGTTACTGTGTAATTAAATTTTAATTTAATATACGTAATACCCTACGATTAAGGACGACATGATTTGTTTTTTTAAGATATGTTGCTGTCAGGTATAGTTATGTTTTATATTTATATATTTTATAGTGTATTATACCAGTTTCATCAATTCAGCCAAAACGGAAAGCAGTTACAAACTTTTACAAATTATACTAATTTTTAAGCCAATTATTATTTTCATTTTGCAGGAAGTGTTTTTGGTTTTTTGGCAATTTGTAAATTTCCAAGCCAGCCAATCCAAGAAAACCACAACAGTAATTTTCTACGCAACTTACTGCCGACTGTATTGCGAGTGCTGGAAACATTGTCTGGCTGAAAATACAAAAAAAAATTAATTCTGATTTTTTCCATATTTTGATTTACTAATATTTGTGCTTTTGATTACATACTTTTTCGTTTGAAGATCTTTCAGGGGGACAGGCTACTGCTGGTGGATTCCGTTCTGATAAAGTCGTTTTAATTTGAAGTACCCCAAGTTTTTCGGATGGCGTTTTTATCTGTTTGGGGCAATTTAAAGCATCTTTTTCTTTCCGGTGAGTTTTTACACTGGCGTGTTTTATTTCCAACAAACCAGAGTTTTTCAATTGACAATTTTTGGTGGCATTCTGATCTGAATTTGGAGCAGTTTTGACGTTCTCATAGAAAAGTTCCGTTGACAAAAGTCCATCTTTAACGGGCACAATTGGTGTTGTTGTTTTATTAGTCTCCAAATACGGTGAGCTTGATTTTCATTCCTGGTCCTGTTTCTGCTGCTGTTTGCTCATATTGCCACGCCCTAATTGGCGGGATCTTTTAGCCAGTTCCATTTTTAATTCTTTCAAAATAGTGGCATTCTCATTGATTTCTGCGAGTAATTCTAATTTTTGTCGTTGACGATCAGGCTGAGGTCGGATATGTGGCAATAACCGATTACAGTTTACGTTTGGCGACGACATTTTGCATGGTTGATTATTGTATGCTGGGACCTGGTTTCCATGGGGGAACACTTGTGTTGGAAAAGTTGGGTCAACAAATTGTCCATTTTGAACCCACATTGAAGAGTCTTTGTGGGTGTCAAATGCTTAACAGAAAATATTTTATTACACAAATAGACATGCGGTTATTTCATGAATGTATACGTTGATTAAAGAAATGATGTTATATGTTGAACTAAAAGATTTTACCGGTAGGCTGGTTATTTTGATCCAGATAGAAATCATCATCTCCGAAACGGGGAGACAGCTTTTTGTACATTTTCAAAAATTAGCAATTGATTTTTGTTCCGTACTGCCCTTCTAACAAGTACGACTGAAATGAACAGATCAAAATGAAGAATTTTTCATCAAATACGAATATGTTTTGCGGCTTTAAAAAAATCGGTTACATAACTTACACTCAAAGTAAAGCTTGTGCTGAGGTTGCAAGAATAAAATGTATGTTTCTTCTTCGAATAGAAAATGCTAAATGTGCGTACTAAAGTTCGTAAATTTTTGCCATCCTTCTCTGTACCATTTCGCCATTGCTCATTTTTCTCAAGTAAACAGATTTATACAACGGTCATCGCTTCTACAAATATTAATTTGACTTCAAATTATTTGGAAATGCACAGCAAACACCATTGAAATGCTTGTCGCATTTGGCGTGGCATATCTTGCTACCAAAAACTTGCAAATATTTACTCCGGGTTTTGCTCTTTCAAAAATAAAAAAGTGGAGGTCATTAATATTTACGAAGCCAAGTTCGCCTGTTGCAATGATTGCCTTGAATAAATATGCTTATGAATACTTATACTAATAGATACTTCCCGCTTTTAGATGAGGGAGTAAAAAGAGAAGGGTGTTTCCGAAATGAAAATAAAGAAAGCTAGAAAATGAGTGGTTGGTAGTACCGACTATATGGACAAAAAATCCGCACCATAAGAACAGTACTTCTCCAAATTAACAACTAAAGCTTAACCTCAAATTAATGTGAAAATAAAGCAATTGTAACGATGAGGCAAGATTTATTTTGAAACAAACCCATTACCGGCGTAATCCAGCCCCATAAACGCGAAAGCTGGCAATCTTGACATGATTATCAAGGAAATGCACCAACGTATTAAATGATATACATTATAATATTTCAGCTCCCAAGATAATTTCGACTTGACATCTAAATGTGTAACCTTGTTTGTATTGTCGGCACAATGATTAACTTCACGTAATTATTCGCCTTTGGCACAGGTCAGTGGCTTATTTTTGATTCAGTGATAACGATAAGCTTAATGAACCTCTCTCAGATTATAAAACTTTGTACCAATTCATAATTATAATTATTATGCGAGATTACCAGGCTTAAATAAAATTGCAGCTGAAATTGCGCCAATAATTATACTGACGTTATCAATTGACCCAGTTTTTTAATGTTACAACTATTTGACTCAATTAGATTTAGACATGGTTTACGTCATTTGTCTACCCATTGCAAGGATTACCAATTTTCAAAGGTTGCATTTTAGCTTCGCACAAATAGCGATGTGACTTTGTTTGAAAGTCCGTCTCGAACTTGACTGCTCCCACAGTCGTGGTGAGGATTTTACTCAAAGATGTTCGTGTATTGGGATGGCCGGCAGCCCAAGGTGCCCAAGATTCTAGAGTCACTCCATTTCCCCACACAAATTTCTGGCTAGTGACGTTAAACAAGCCTCCAACCCAGAGTCTCGAGACTGTGTCACCAGACTCCAGAAGGAATCTGGTGACAGCACTCAGCTCAGTTTCGGTTTCAATATAAGCCAATGTCCCCGTTTCGCCGAGGCAGGCTTTGCAATCAGTTACGGCAGCTGACCATGACGCCTTCAAATAGAGATACAAGATACATGTGTACAAATTCGTCATATAACTTGAAAATTAAATTTTGACGTGATTTGCTTCTGGCTTACCGAATTTTGATTGACATAGTAAAACGAGAAATTGCCATCAAGTTCCGCATCCCTCAAAAAGCTTCCTATATAATTTGAAATGCATCTTCAATCGATATATCGATTGCTTAACTCAAAACTCCACACAAAATTTTTATTATTTTAGAATTGGTGAAACGATTGTCCTAGTTTTTTGCGTGTATTGTGTTGAATTTTTACAGAAAATTCTGATTCGTTGTTGATTTATGTGAAAACTAAAAAAATGCTGCTTTATTTGGAAAACCTTGGTTTTTTTAACAAACAAAAAATTTGTATGGACCCCGTCGAAATTAAGGTATCTATATTGGATTAAAACATGTGAAATAACTTCCAATATTTGAGTTAGTAAAAATCACTAACCATTTAATGTAAGAGCTACGCTTTCCGGAAACACCGTGGAAATAAGCGTCATTACTACGACAACTTCAAAACTTAGCTGTGGTGTTTTCATCATTTGTCAGGATTACGGAAACCTTTAGGTGATGACGACAATTGCTGTATTATTGTATACGCTTAAAGTTCAAAAGAATATTGGCGTGACGCACAAGATCACAATGGTTTTTATAACTTTTAAATTCGTGTATCAAAAGCAATCAAAAAACCGTTGTGAGCATTATTTTAAATCAGAATGAGATTAAATTCATTTTTAAAAGATAGGCGTTTCAAAATCAATGTCAAGGTAGGATTTGCAACGCAATATTTTTACTGAATTTTGGCTTTTAATAATTTTTTAATAAAAATGCATTTGATTGATTACACAGCGCGTCATGTAATCACGCGTTTGAAAAATAGAATGATTTTTGAACGCGTGATTAAGTTGATTTTGCAACTTCTGCTTCGCAACATCTGATATGCAAGTGCAAAGGATTAAACTGAAATTGATTATCTAAGTGGGACACTGTAATTCCCCAAATTCAAGTTGAAACTAGTTTGTATAAAAGTTATTACATAAATATCCACCTGTCTTGCTGTGACAAATTATATTTATGAATGGGAATTTGCTCATTTGCGCAATTTATGATTGTTTAACTTACTAAAACGGTGTCTATTCATAATATGCAACTTATATCATATTCTATACCAATCTAAACTATTGCGCAGGTCTTCAAGATTTCCAAGTGTATTGCAAAAAGTTTGATTGATTGTCATGGACAATGCTGTTTTCTTGTCGCAATTTGTGAATTGAAGTAGCTTTCTGCTGTTTATTTTATTTCGGCTGATCAAGACATGACTTTTTGCAGTTGAAAGCGTGAGTTGCTATGCAGATGTGCATCGCTTTTGTATTGCATCCCGGTGATATATTTGCGCAACTTTAATCCCCACTTGTGCACCTAGGTAAATTTATGGAGTTTGTTAAAAAACACTGTGAAACATTGTATTCCATTAAAACATGAAACACTGATTCATTGCTTAAGCCACCTGATCCCTCATCCGATGTGGGTCAATTAATTAAAACATTCATTAATCAAAATTTGACAAACAAAGTAGGAAAATTTTGTATAAATACCCACGACTTTTCTCAGAATCTGTATCAGAACAACCAGAAAAGAAAATCAACCAGAAAGGAACATCAAAGAAAACGTTCAGCCGCACAAGAACAAGACCTCCTGAATTTCTACAAATTTCCACAAAATGGGCAGAAACCTTTTTGTAATAATTTTAACAATCCTCTTGAGCTGGCATTCAGAAGCCGCTCACGTTTCGGTAAAAGAGGGTCCAGAAAACCTGGCTGCAAATCGTAAGACAATATTTATCCATTAAAATTGTATTCACATTTTCAGTCAGAATTTCATAATTTATTCTGATTTCAATGAAGCATTGAAGTATATCGGTACGTCTAAGAACCTCGTCGGCTTGACAAAGAGTGGCGCAGAAATCTACCAAGAAAGCTATTATTACGTCAGTCAGAATGCCGTAAGTGTTAACAAGCTTCATTAAATAATCCACTAAAAATAATTTTTATTTGTACACCGGAACCTAACTTTTGACTAACGATTTTTGAAGGCCGCATGGCAAGGTGGCAAAGCCGACTGTGAAAGCTTCCTCGGCAAAGGCGCCTCCCTTGTCTACATCGAAACCCAAGACGAGTTGAAGAACGTCACCAGGTTCCTCCAAGACGGTGGCGACACCATCAACCGCGTCTGGATCGGCGGAAAATATGACACCGGCATCGCCAATTTTGCTTGGGAAAACGGAGTCCGCCTCGGTCCTTGGGCGCCATGGGCTTCAGGTCACCCCAACACGAAAACTTCGATCACCCGAGTATCCCTAACAGCCATTGGCGACGTGAAGTTTGAAACTCAGTTCCAAACCCTGTCAAACCGTTACCTATGCGAG
Source organism: Alloscopus bannaensis (assembly GCA_027743745.1). Taxonomy (NCBI): domain Eukaryota; kingdom Metazoa; phylum Arthropoda; class Collembola; order Entomobryomorpha; family Entomobryidae; genus Alloscopus; species Alloscopus bannaensis. The sequence goes on along the minus strand of JAHZMW010001648.1, from coordinate 8,560 downwards.
TTAAGATCATCTTTGGATGCCGAAGAGGCGACCCCTTGTTACAACAATAATGACCTCGTCATCGTCGTCGACTCTTCGGGCTCCATTGGTCAAGACAATTACAGGGCGGCTTTAGAATTCACCGCGAAGCTCGCTGTGGCATGGGCAGACAATCCTGGCAACCGGTTGGCCGTTGCTATTTTTTCAAATAGTGTCGAGACGCTTTTCAGCTTCGCGGATAGTCTCACAATAGCTGGAATCCGATCCAGGATTTACAACGCCCATTACCTCGCCGGTGGCACGAGCAGTGACCTGGGACTCGACAGGGCGATCAGTGAGCTGTCCTGGAATGCGAGGGCTGTCCCGAAAAACCTCGTGTTCCTCACGGATGGAGAGTCAAACTACCCTGACGCAACTTTGGCGGCGGCTCAGCGCGTTTATAATGCTGGCATTAGGTCCTTCTCTGTTGGTATCGGAAGCTACTATAATCCCTCAGAGTTGTTGGCGATTGCGGGTTACAACTCTGCAAATGTTTTTACGACTTCTGATTTCAACGAGTTGTTGAAGCTTTTGCAACCAGTTAGTCGACGCGTGTGTGTTTAAATTTCTGTAAGGCTTCGGTAGATTTCAATATCTCAAAAGCTTATAAAAATTCTGTCAAATATAAGTCAATAAAAATATATCAAATATCAATATGAAATAAAAGTTTTGAAATAAAAAAAAACATCGACTTAGGCAATCAATCGTGAAGCGAACAAGACCGTTTCATGCGATTGACAGACAAAAAGCACCGGCGTTAATCAGATTTTGCTTGCAGCGCATTTTCTTTTTGATAAAGTCCCAAGGAAATACATAAAATGCAAATGTATATAGTAAATTTAAGCAAACTACTTAAGAGGTGAATTGTTATTAAAATTTAAAGGAATAATTATGTAAGTTGCTACTCATCTAAATGTTGATTTATGTTTTTTCAAGTTGGCTCTTCAAACAATTATGTAAGTCGATGCAAACGTAAGTACGTGACGCACGTTCCGCACTAATGTATTGTTAGCCGTTGCTTACGTAAACTCTTCGGAATAAATAAATTGGTTGCTTAATTTGTGTGAGTGGTATTCGTATCAACCGATTTTCTCTGCAAAACGAACAAGCACGGCATAGGTTGGTAGGCATTCAAATTATACAGAAAATAAATTTTCTTTCGTTATATATATTTATTCTGCGTCGTCAATGTAATAGAAATTCGCGACCTCCCACCCACCCTCTGTTTACTTTTAAGGACGCAACTTGTGCAACAACGTGAAAACTATTTTTAAAACCAGACTGTGCATAACTTAATAATATAAAATTTTTAACGATCCGTGTGATGAGAAATATTATTTTTGCCTAGCGGGTAAATGGAAAATACCAGCTATTTTTTGCAAATGTTGTTAATGTATAAAAACTGTGTAAATTTAAAGCTTGTTAAAGAATTCTCCAAGACCAAAATTATTTATCAAGTCAAGTTTTTTTTATGACAATCTCTAGTAGATTCAGATTTGGCAGACTTTACCACCGCCAGGTAATTTGTCATATTATTTTTTAATGGATTTTAAAAACTGACAATCGAACATTGGCAGTTTTTTCGCGATACCCCAAATTTTCTGCTGCATTTTACCATTTGGATTATTAGTTTTTTTTGCCACTGTAAAGCTTGATTCATAAGTAAATCACCTGAACTTGAACGTTTGTAATTCCAACTGAGGGAGGACGATTAACGTATCTAATGTACCATTGGAAAGCCCAACTAATAAGCTACAAATGCCACTCTGGTTCAGACCCGTCAATGCCCCTGTACCATGTACCCAGCACCTTTCTTCATACAATTGGAATTACGATTTTTTAATATTTTTTTGCGATAGCCTCTTTGTTTTGCTTGTAATATTTCCACACCGACTTGAACCATGATATAATTTTTAGTGGAAGTGGTCTCTTTTTGCATTGCGCTTTAAATAATGTACAATACAATTAAACACCTCCGACTTCTTGAACGCTGGATTTATATTCAGATCTTGACAATATCGTAAAAAAAGATTCTTCGGTACACATTTCCAAGCTAACTTTTCACTCGCTGCTTCTGGTCACTTGCATGCTGTGGCGCAACTTTATCTATCTTCGCGTTGAAGTGCAACTTTTGAGCTTTGATTCGGTGCAAAGAGAGTTTTTGGCGCAAGAAATTTGCATTTTTGCAAAACTTCTTTCATCGCGGGTTCCATTGTCCATGATTTTTGAAATTGTGCTACAAGATTATGAAAGGGGGTCAGAAGAATGGGAATCCAAAAATGAAAACTTTTTTGCCGTAACTTTCATATTGTACCTTTTATGCCATATCCAATCGAGGTGACTTACTTATGAATCACCTTTTATTATTATTGGTGATATAATTATTTGAGAGTAACCTAAAGAGTCAATCAATTTCACAAAGTCCTTGGTTATATAAGTGGCGGACAATTCTCGGGAAATGAGCTCATATTGACAAAGATTAAATTGCGCAATAATAATGTCACTTGTAAGCGGGAGTAACCTCCACGTAGCTTACAAGACCAATGACTGTACGTCCAAATTAAAAATGTAATAGATACGTATCATAATTTTAATTTTAAATCAATTATTTACGTGATGAGTTCGAGAAACGCTATAATCAAACGTTGATAACCTTTTTGTTTATTTTATCAAGAAATTGGGAAATTAGAAATGTATAACATAGTGCTATCAATTAAGTCTTTTGGACAGCTATCCAATTTCCAGACTCTTCATAATCACCGTTGACGCCTTTGATTAGTGTTGGCAACAAGTTCAAAATTTATTTTTGCGGAAAACTGCCTGGAATTTTGACGTGTCTCGTACGGTTCGTTGCTTTGATGGAAATCAGGAATGATTTCTACAAAGATGTTGACTCGAATCAAGAAGTGACAACTAACAAACAGACGGGAAGTTGCTGGATGCAAATTTTCTGAGTTTTCCAAGTGAAAGTTTTACCACCGTTTCATGGAATTGATAAAATAGAAGCTGCGGTAACGATGACGTTTTGTTTGCAGCACATTTTCTCCCATGCTAAATTTTCAGGAGTACTGTAATGAAATTTTGATTGCATATTAAGAATACTTAAAATAAAATGATTTTTTGTTGTCCAAATGAGGTATTTGTGGAATAACAAACGAATGAAAGTAGCTAATTAAATGCTCACAATTGTCGGCAGATTCATGAATAATAAAGCAATTAATTTTGCAATGATGTTTAACGGGAGCACAATCTCGTCTCGATGTTCGAACAGAATATACTTTACACGTCTTAACAAAATTTAATTTAACTTCATCGGTAGCCTTTCTTCATTGATTTTTTCCTAAAAAATTGCCGTAAGTTATCACAGGTTAAATGTTCACAGCGGTATTTTTATAAGCTTATTTTATATGCAGCACTTTTGTCTAGACTCCGAAATGGTCACGACTCAATAAAGAAATATGGTTCAAAAATTTGCCATGGAGCTTCTTCAAACACTCGCTCGAGTCAATAAATACGTCGGAATTGTTCCTTTGGAAGTCCAGTCTAATTTGAAACAATTAAAATACGTTCCCAGCAACCATCATCAATCTTTTGGCAAACTTTGGCTTTTACTTGGTTTTTTATGCATTCCAATTTACGGATTAGAGTTTATCTCCGCTCAATCCTTGACTTCAAGTCAAATCATAATCTCATTGTGGCACGGCTTCGTGCCATTGCTGGATGCCGGCATAATGATCAACGTTTGGATTTTGCAGTCTAAAGGAAGTTTGATGTGTGACTTACTTAACTTCCTTTTGAAAACTGACAGAAAATATAAAAAACGTCCTTCATCCAGTTTGCTAACACTGTCAATGACTCTGTCGCCAATTGCTGCCATCTCTTTTGTGGTCTGTCATTTGTGTTGTGAGTTTCGCCACTCCTTCTCACCATAAAATATTATACAAAATTTTCAGAAATTTCGGATGGTCCCACTGGGCGATTGCCACTTTATTTTCAACTATGGAATTCGTCCTACACATTCCAGTTTTGATTGGTCCAACCCTATTCTCCGCCATTTTACTGATGGTGATGAACTTGTTTGAGAGCAATTTGCGTGCCATGAGGTAATTGTTGTGCTTCATAAAATTTTCAAAACAACATTCATGACTTAATTTCTTAAATATTTTGCAGGCGTTCGTGCGAGTTTATAAGGCCTTCGAGCATGAAAGACACTTATTTGTTTTATAAAGAACAAGAAATACTGGTTCAAGTTGTACAACGAATGCTACCAAAATGTGAGCTGGACATCGCTCCAGTCTTTGGGCTCCTTGTTAATCATCGTTGACTCATATATTTTGCTCACATTTGGCCATCAATTAAATAGTTACTTTAAGCTTATGCTCCTCACGGTTATGATGTCTTTAGCTGTTTTTTTAGTTTACGTTTTGGAAATGGGAAGTAGGTCATTGTTGATTTCAACGAAGTTTCTGAATACGGCAAGAACCAGGAGAGTTAGTACTAATAGTTTAAAGGGGTGTTGGATTCAAAAAGGATTCAGGGGATGTAAACCGATAATGATGCGAACCGGACCATTTTCATGTGATTGATAGAAAGAGAGCACCGGCCCTGATGAGGTTTTGCTTGCAGCGAATCTTTTTTCTTACTAAATCTCACGAGTAATAATAAATTTTAAAAAACACAAAATTTATCGTACAACTACGCGCAAAGTTTTAATTAGTAAAACAGTTTTATGACAGTTAAAAATGAAGAGTTTAGATTGATTAAAAACTGACAACCTTTGCTGCATTGATGGTTAAGATAAATCGGCCTACAAAACACGGCCCAATTTTTATTAGCCAAATTTGGATGAAATATTTCACAAAATAGTAACCTAACAAATGTCCTAAATTGAGTTTTCAAAAGAAGCAATATTTAATTTCACGGTTAATTTACATATCTATATACTTTGTTACCGAAGAGACAGACCAGGTTTTTGAGTCACCGTTCTTGTGATGTATTACTCGACATGTTCGACAATAAAAATATTTTTAGTCACGTGTAATTTTAATCATTTTCGGTTGACCCAAAGAGGCCATTGTCGTAAATAGTAGTGCATGGTGGTTTTTGTTGAAGTAATTGAAATTTTGACGGAAATATGTTGAAATTATAAAGACGAAAGTGTGTTTTTCAGAATCGGACTTTCGAGCTGGAGCTCTAAATTCCGCTTTTTTCGTTTGGGGTTACCCGCATAAATGGTGTACACGTTTAGAAAATTCCGCTTTGTGTAAAATAGATTTAAGATTTCATTTGCACCGACATTATGTCCTGGCATCTTTCGGTTCTGGTAAATTGATGGTGGTTAATATCATAGTTGCTCAACCAAATTATTCCAGTTTGTTTTTCCATTTTTTTACAACCATGCTCATACCCTGAAGAAACTTGCTTAAGTTTTACTCCGTCAACACTATTATTTTAAATTTAGACCTACGTGCCAATATTTTATGGACAATATTTATTTGGTAATTATCCTCCACAACTAATTATTTGCCTAGGTTACGGTTTGAGAATTGAAAAATAATTTTGTTCATTGTACACTTTTGCTACAATTACGGTTTACGGTATAAAATGTAATTATGTTTCCACAAAGCAGAAATATAAATCCAAACAGTAAAATTAAAACCAAAGAGTATGAATTCACTGCAAAACAAGTGTTTGCGATTGTCACTTTTGCCAAATGTTAAGTTTAAATTGGGTATCGAAGCCGGACGAAAATCGCATTGCCTCAACATTTGTGTAGTAACATGTTATTAATTAAATTATATACTATTTGCAGAATCCTTAATATAAGCTTCCGTCAAAATTCAAGGAAATAACTTTTTTTTCAATTTCCAGTCCGACCCTTTTTGATATACACGTTTATAATTAGATTATTATAATTTCGCAAACAACGTCTAAAAGCTCAATCCAAATTTAATTCAAAAGGGTAAAACCCGTAAAAATTCCAGGGTTTCATTATTTCGAAAACAACTCGGAAGTCTCGTTCACAAATGGTGAACTTTCATACAGCAAAATGGTGCAAAAATCTATTATGGAGCTAATTCAAGCTCTTGCTTACATAAATAATTATTTTGGCACTATTCCCTTGAGCGTCTCGAAGAATTTGAGGGGCCTCGAAGTAGTGAACTTATCACGACAACGTAAACTTAGCAAAATATGGCACCTAACAATTTCTTTATCCGTCCCACTATATTTCGTGGAGGTCATCCACGACCTCTCATCTAAAACAGATCTTGTGACACTACTATGGCACGGGTTTGTGACCACGGTGAATTTAGGCTGCACTGTCAATTTCTGGGTTTTATATATTCGACGCGAAGCAATTTGCTTTTTGGTCAACAGTCTTCTTAAAGTTCATTGGAAACTTCCTTGGATAAAACCCTCCTCAAATATATTGCTATTGGCTCTGATTGTGACGCCAATTGGAATTTTATTGTTTGTTTCAAGTGTAATCGTACTTAGCACGGTTAGTCCATCGCATCATAGAATATTGTGTGGAATTGTCAACTGGGTTTTGCCGTCTAAAATAAATTCATTGCTTTTCGGGTTAATTGTCGGATTTGTCGACTTTATGCTTCATTTTCCTATCGCAGTGGTTACCGGTTTGGTGGTCACCCTGATGATGATCGTGATCCATCTACTTGAAAACAACTTAAATGCGCTGAGGTAAAAATAAATTATGGACTAAATGCATTTTAAAATTGAAATTGAACTATTAATTCAATCCCTTGTTATGATATAGTCACTTAGCACAATGGCTGACTTCTCGAAGGGCGGACACTGGTATGATGGAAACGTTCTGCATTTTTTACCGAGAGAACGAGATTTTGGCAAAGTTGTCAAACGAATGCTACCAAAAAGTGACATGGACATCAATGCAATTTTTGGGCTCTGTAATATTTATTTTGGACTCCTTCGTCTTGCTGACGTTTGGCCAAGAGCTGGAAATTTATATTTGCTTCATGATGATTGCTGTTTTGATTGTTTTGGTTATTGTGATGGCTTTTGTTTTTGTGAAAGGAAGCGGATCTATGATAATTTCGCTGAAAATTTTGTCCCATGTCAAGATTTGGGAAGTAGGCAACTCAAAGGAAGGTGTCTGGCTGAGAAAATTTTTCAAGTCGTGCAGACCAGTTATGATGCGGACAGGTCCGTTTCATGTGATGGACAGAGAAAGAGCTCCAGCGACGATGAGGTTTTGCCTCCAGCGAATCTTTTTTCTTACTAAATCGCATGCAAATGTGTAGTGCTCTTTTTGCAATTATTCTTACCACTTCTCTTCTTATCCGTTTAACGGATTAATCCAACAATTTGACGATGTTTTAGGATAACATGAGGTACGATTAATAGTTATATGATTTGTAGTGATTTATTACAATCTTCCTCACATTAAATGTTGATCTTAGTTATAGAAAAAATATGCAAATATATATCTGTAAAATCAGTAATAAGCGGATGTAGCGTATGAATATTGGATATTAGATTGTTGTACTAAAATGTACATTCTTTTACATTCCAATAAATGGGTTCAATTGGGGAAATTACTTTAATGCACAAAAATAAATTTTGGGTCCGGAACCCTAGACTCAAAACTACGATCAAAAGACCTCATCCTGCCTCCGTTTTCTCTTAAATGAAAAACTACCAACTCCGAAACAAACCCAAGTAGTCCCACCGCCAACAAAATTGCCGTAATTTTCAGCACCGCCACAATCCTCTCGTCAATCGTGAGAGCTTCATAACTCCCCTCATCGACTTCGGGATAATCATGCAATTTACGCCAAGCTTCCTCATCCTCCAATTTTAAAAACCGGAGTCGAATCCCACTTTCCATAACAAGTAAACTGATCTCTTCATAACTCCCCTCATCGACTTCGGGATAATCATGCAATTTACGCCAAGCTTCCTCATCCTCCAATTTTAAAAACCGGAGTCGAATCCCACTTTCCATAACAAGTAAACTTACGACCTTACTTATTTTCCTTCGAATCAAAGATTGGACCACGAAATACTCAAATTTTTGCCCATACTTTTTGACAACTTCTCTACAATTGACATTCTTGTATCCGGGAAGAATTTTCTGTTTTTGCTGGTTCACAATGTACCCAAAGAAGCCCAAAAGTTTTGCATTGTGCCTCTGCAAGTTTGAGGTAGGGTAAATGTTACAAACTTTTGAAGTCACCATTTTGTAGTTATCCTCCAGGGAACGAGTGCCGTTGTACGAGTTATCGATAATCATTTCCGTCCAGTATTGGTCATCTAAAAGCAAGCTTACATTGAGGCCCTCTGGAAGAAGGCCCCACTCAATAAATTTCAACTTTTCTTTCCGAACTTGCTCCACATGCTTCCCCATCATGGGTTTCAATTTTTCCGGCAATTCTTCCAGGATTGGATGTTCTATTTTGTAGCCGACTTCAAAAAGTTCGCTCAAACTTTCCCGAATGTGTTCCTTCGGCGGGGCGATCATTTGCTCGGTGACGACGCAACAGTAAATGTACGCCAAAAA
>JAHZMW010001647.1:0-15333 GCA_027743745.1 Alloscopus bannaensis | reverse complement strand
TATGGTTGTCTCCGACGGAGAAAGCATATTATTTCCACACTATTATGTATTCCATTTCTCCAGAGAAGTTGGAAATGCTTCCGTTTGCGTTATGTTGTAAGTGGAAGATGCAGTGGAAAAACGCTCCTTTTCCTCCAAGTCATAATACGTATCGTAAACATTTAGAGCTCAAATTCTTAGATGCACCAGATACAGAGCTTTGCTTCCTTCTTTAAAAACGTACAACAGAACGCTTTCTCTTCGCTTCGACAAAAGGAGGCTTCATACAAAGGAAAAAGGTTGGCAAAGTGAAAGTCCGTTTCTCTTCGTTAGCTTTGCGTTTCTTTTGGGGAAAATGCAACCGTTTTCACTTATTTCACCCTTTTAAAATGTTACCTTCCTAAATTCAGCTACTTTTAGCCCAATATAAACCTAAACCATAGTAAAACACGAAGCGGACAAATTTTTCCCGATTTTGACAGGGTTTCGATGTTATCCTGGCAAATATTCTGTACATTATTTCAACATCCAAAAATCTACAAATCTACACCCTCAAAGCTAGACTAGAAACTAGAAGGCGACCAAAGGTTAGCCAAAGACGACGAAAAGCATTCGGAGGAATGCTGTACCAAATAAAGATTTATGGCCAGCCTTTTGTGTGATTTTTTTTCTAGAAATAACCTGCTGCTGGAGAAAAACCTGGAAACTTTTCCCAGCCTCTAACGCTATGTGACTCTGATTTTTTTCTACGTTTCTCCGTCCACGTCCTGTTCAGACTCCATTGAACTCGCCGTTTACTTTTAGTACATATTTGCTCAAACGAGAAGAAAAAATGTTCACGGCTCATTTCACTTTCTCTTTGATACTGTGAAGCCCGTTCCTACAGCTTTCCTTTTGCGCTGGTCTCCGCTAATATTTTTAATATATCACAAAGTCAACTTTTAACTGCCTAAATATTATATTTTAATTCTCAGGCCAGAGGACCTCTCTTGTCGAGCGGAAGTTCCTCTCCGGAGTCAACTCTGTGGTGGAAGGAAGTTAAGCATCTAAAAATTCGTTTTTTTTTTCTTTTGTAAAAAAACAGTCGACTCGGATTCGTAAGTCATCATCATCTCCGCATTAAATCCTCTCTTGCCTTTTTGGAGTGCGACAAAAGAAACTTTATTTTTCCGGGTGTGCCCACCAAAGAGAGTTGTGTCTCTCGTTCTTCATTAAATTAAATCTCTTTCTCTCCAATGAAGTTTCCGAGTTGGTTTCCTCTTGCGGAGGTAATTATCGTAAAAAAGAGGAAAAATTATTTATGCTTATTAATACACTTCTTGAATGTGTCTGTCGTAGGTCGCATATTGAAACTCATAAATTTTTCGGCCCACACTTCCTTTTTGAGAGAAAGCGAGACAGAGAGGTTTATTGAAATGAACAAGAAGTTCATTTTGGCAAGATTTATTATGTTTTTTTACACAGCTCAAAATTGAAATCATAAAAATATGCCTCCGTTTTTCAGCCTCGTTTCTCTTTGTGACCATTTCCCAAAAATGGAGAGGAACAAACAAACTGTTTGTTTTATACTAATTCTATCAGCGTCCTCATCTCTGCCTCTTTCACACACATCCGCCTCGGAATTCACATAAACTACAAATACATTCTGACTGAGCACAAACCAAGGGCTTTGTTTTATTATTTACTGCCAAAAACGTAAATAAAAGCAGAGCCTCGATGAATATTCATAAAATAATATTTACAGCTTGCTCAAAAGAAATCAGGGCTAGGCGTAATTCTTTTTTTAAAAATTTAAAAACATCACAAACTCGCATGGTTTATGGCAAACCGTACAAACTTAAAGAAAGTTTACCAAGTTTGTCATTGTTGTGAAGACTTTGGCATATTTTCACCCAAAGTTATCAGATTGTCAGACCCTGCTGCGTATAAAAAAATTCCGAGGCTTTTCGTGGAATTAAAGCTCAAATTAGGTGCTTATTTGATGCTGAAATTTTCTTGTTAAAAAAAAGAAAAGCAATCGAAGAATCAATTAACGCATTTCTCAAGTAGAGAAAGATATAATATATTGATAGATAGAATAAAGCGTAGAAGATTAGTTATGGATGTCCATCCCTCCAAAAATCTGTTTGCTCTTGCTATCTCTGAAATTACTGTTCTTCGAATCACTCGCTACAAAACGCATAAGGTTCTGAGGAGACTAACGAATGCATTGGTGAAGTCGTCGTCTTATCGGCCTATTAACCTCATAAAACAGCTCGAGGTCTCGAGACGCGAGAGTGTAAAACAAGTTGTCACGCATGTTTGCCGTATCCGACTTGACGTGATGATGATGAGATTCAAAAGACGTTTCGCATTTGTGTGCGTTGTGAAAAAGCGAATTTATGATACCGGATGCACTCAACGAGTTTATCGTCTTTGATCAAACGCTTAAACAACTTTCGATTTCAACTTACGAGGATGACGCGCGGTGACAGGTTGATGATGAAATTGCGGCACTCTGTTGTCCAGCCTGTCATGGAATCTGTAGCGCCTCGAAGCTCTCCTGTTCTGCATCGGGAACATCATGGGATAATACAGCGAGGGCCACACAGGTGCCCGAGCCCTTCTCGGGGGGAACATTGGGGGCCAAGCTCTTCGTATTCTGAACTGTCGCTCAAACAACGTTGGGCCCATTTGTCTGGAGCTGATATGCGAGATCGGCCTATGCTTCCTCACATAGCGGCGGAAAATCCCACCCTGACTCAGGTGGACGAGGGTGATTGTGAAGAGGGTGAGGATTGTGAGGAATTTCATTGTGAAATGGTGAAGTGTTTGCGGTTGTTGTGAAAGGTAAAACGTTGATTTCCTTTGGCAAGGCTTGGCTGATGAGAGCTCCTCTTTCTAAGGAGTCTTTTGGTTCCCCGTGTCGCAGCCCTCTGGGTCACTAGAACATCAAGACCAAAAAAAAACGAAGTAAGAAAAAACTTGAATTTCCACCTTGGGTCAATGTCACGAACGAACACTTTCCCTCTTCCCACCTTTATTGTTGTGTTTTTGGCAGCGGACTCAGCTTTATGCATATGAAAATTCTGTGGGTGCATATCATTTTTTGTCGTAACCACCACCAGTAGGGATAATCAATAGACGCAAAAGGAAGGAGCTGGTTTTTCAACGCATTCTTGTTGTAAAAACAAGGCTTTGCTTGCCAGCTTAAATCTTTAAAAAATGAAACTGGTCGCGGCGAGAGATGTGTCAGAGAGTGCAATTATTTAAGTGTGATGCATCCACACACAAATTTTGTAGCGAAATATGCTTCTATTTTCTACGTAATATATGACTTGCATTCGTATATATCTAAGATTATAAAAACGGCGAAGCCACCGCAACTGCCACTCAATGAATGAATCCTAGGTTATCTCGGTGTACCTTACGCACTCACCACTAAAACCACAAGCTCATATATGACCAAAGAAAAAAGGGATGGTGATTGTGATGATCCTCGTGATGATTATGGTTTTGGTTAGTTTTCCTATTGACCACCATGATTTGCAAACTTGTTGAGTCAAGTTTTAAAAGGAAAGTTATGGCGGATCGTTATTAGATGATGACATGAGGAAAACTTTCATTCTTGTTCGTGTCATCGAATTCGTTTTTTTTCGCAAGACTTAGGCTGAGCTGCACACGAGTACGGAACACGTGAGTTCAAATTAAGGTGGAAGTTAGTCTTGGTTAGCTAAACTTTGGTCCTTCGGCTAAAAGTAAACGTGATGTGAGTTTTTTTTACTTGCGTGTTCAGTTTGCAAGAAGTATTACGAAAGTTGAGCAACCTTTTCTTCGAAAAAACGAACATAATTGTCTAGGCTAGTGAGGTTTTTTAAATGGTGAGAAATGTAATTTTTTGTGAAACTGCTGATTAGAAATGGAGTGTGATGAAGCAATTTTACGTTACAATTTCGGCTATTTAACCTTTGACCTCACGAACTTGTGTAGAAAAGTAATCCAAATCTGACATTATTTCCGTCATTTTTCAATCTTATTACCGCGGAAAAGGTGAGTCTTCAAGAACCTATTTGGTTAGTTGACCATTCAGACTTTACCAACATAACACACGGCAGGCTACAGTGACCAATTTCCCATTTTATTTGCTTGGACAGTTTTTAGCTACCTTCACTCAGCATTACCGTTATTAGACACGGCCCATTTGCAAATCAATTCTTTTCCCCTTTCCCCTCTCCGATGCGCTCCATTTTGATGTGAATCGATGATAACACGATGATGATCCGAAATTGGCAATAATCATTTTCTCTCTACGAGAGCCAAAGTTTCGCTTGTGTTTGCCTGGATTCTACATTCAATCTCTAGAAATTGCTCTCCTTTATGCTAGATCAGTCTACTAATGGAATTTAGACGCATAAAAGCATAAAGAGCAGTCTCCGCTTAATTTTTTGTTCCACAAAAAAGTTGTAATCATTTATGACCCATCATTACGAAGAAATGATAAGGATCGTACTTGTGGTACGCAATCCTCTTATTCATACATCGTTGTTATTCCTTGAGTGTTTTTGCGGCAGCGGAAAATACTTGGACGGATTACACATAAAGAATCTTAGGGAAATGGGGTTCTATGAAATGGCATAAGACGTAGTGAGGGAGTGAGCAGTAATTGAACAGAGGAAGAAATGATTATGACCGAATGACAAAGAATTAAAGTGCTCGTATTGAAGCAAAGTTGAAAGCGTAAAGTCATAAAAACAACAAAACGTCCAGTAGACCGGTTTAATACAGAGTCAACTAAATACTCATTTGGTGCAGTGCAAACAAATATATTTGCAATGGCACTACTCACTGATGAGTTTCAACTAATTTTTAATTTAAGCATTACTTTGCTTAGTTAAAAAAATCCGAGGGAGATGTGAATCACTGAAGCTAAGGCATTCATTCAATGAAATTATAACAGCTTACAAGATGCTCTTAACAGCAAACCAAATTTACGATCGGATGACGCGAATGACGATTTTGTCCATCATGATAATTTTTAACGCTACTAACAGTTAATTTTTTGGCGTATCTATACGAAGAGCTCCAACAGATAGGTAAATCTTGTCCGGGAATACGTTGACAAAAGCTGTAGTACATACGAAGAAGCTAGTTCTTTATCTGCATCATATTCTTGCAAATTCACGCGAAAGAGAAAGAAATAGGAAAAACTTCAGCTGTATGTAAATGTAATGCATGCAGCTTTTTGTAGAAGTAATGCTTAAAATACACTCTTTTAAGTCTGAGTTTGAGGATAAAACATGAAGACGCTTTATGAAAATCAATTTAGTGCCACAATATCATTTCTGGTATAAACATGAATATTTACGAGTAATACATGAATAACTGTACTCAGATCTAGATTTAGTGTTTTACAGCAGCCATCACTGCAAATATCTGTCATAATATTCTTCGTCGACAAAGATAAAGTGGACAAACACGACTAAAGCTGTCCTTTAGATTGAGACATCCTCTAAGCTAGTATCAACTACAAGATTCAGTAAGAAAACGAACATTGCTTGAAAAAAAAATTATATCCAGATTCAAGCGTATCGTTTCGCCTCATGAGAGAGTGACAGTCTTGGCTTTCATACCCGAAAGAGATAAATGTTTTCGGGAAACATTGTCTCTTTCACCCCTCAAAATCTCGTCCCTGGAGCAGGCGGAACATGTTTCTGAAACTCGAACCTTGCCCGAAGCCATTTTTCCTTTTCAGTCACTTCCGATTTTTTTCCAGGACAAACCTCCCGAAACCTATAAGTTACATGTTATTCTCCCATTTTCCACCAGACAGAGAAATGTGGGAAGGAAAACAAAACGGGACAACTCTTACAGTTTCTTGTGGGATGCTCACTGAACCTTTTGAGAAGAGGCCACAAATGGAGCATTCAACTCGAAAAGGGGAAGTCATGGAATAAATTCCTATTTGCATAATATACCAGAGGGGATTTTTTTCCTTTTGATGTGTTTTTTCTTCTCTTATTCAACTTTTTACTCCTTTAACGTAGACCATGTCACACATGTGAGTCCTTCTCCAGTAAACTCAAAGATGACTTGCTGACACTTTTCTATTATTGTATATGACTCTAGGAGGAAAGGGAAAGCATCATCGTCATCATGATGGTTTTCGTGATGATCACGATGATGATGACACAAACGGTAAGAAAATCTTTTAACCTTTTTCCTCTTTCTTCTTTTTTTTGCAACGACGAACTGTTGACATTTTTCCCCATTTGTGACAACAGCTCAAGTATGAGAAGGAAGATGGGATAAAAATATAAAAATAAATTTTTCCCTTTTAAGCTCACCATCACAAATTTCTTCCATTTTTTGCACAAAGATGATATGAGATTTTTTCCTACACAAACATTCCCTTGTGACAATGATAATGTTTTGTGAGGTTGAAATCCCAATTTTTTTGTGTCAAAGCCTCTAAAAAATCTTACGAGCTCCTTTTTATATCACCGAAGAAGAGAGAGAGAATTTTTTATATTGTTGCTCATTCCAATTTGTTATCTCTTTGTGAGAGCTTTGTTGAGATGATGAATATATATTTTTCTTAGTAAAAAAGTGATGACATAAGACAAACTTTACCACAAGACGAAAACACCGTTGTGTAAACACTTGACGAAATCTCATTACTGTATGCGCACACCATACGCATAAATGACGGAAAATGATGTTTCTTCGCCTTTACAGATTTCAACGAGTCATTCCTACGTTTTGGTAAGTGCAAACATAATTTTCTTCGCGATCTTCTCCGAAAAAAGATTTTATTTGATGAGGGGGAAACAAGTGTGTGAAACATGAAGTCTAAACTGTACTGTCAGCAAATATAACTGGGCGATATATAAAGCTATACAAAAAATCTACTTGTAAGATAAACTCGTATTTTTACGCGTAACATTTAGCTTGGCTCTAGAGTACCGAAAATAGATGAAATTGCAGAGGGCTTCTCCTACAAACCTAAAAATCTCAAAACTCGTTGCAGACAGAACACTTTCAGCTCTTTATTTGTGCTTGCATAAGAATCGGAACACTTTCTGCAACAGTATGCAAATAGTGTCAAATCACGGCACACATTCTATTTCCCCACTCTTCAAACAATGACCACGTCTCACGATGAGATGCTCGTGATGTTGCCTTCAAGACAAATAGATCAGCTTATTCACTGTGTCGTTGGTTGCAAACGAAAATGTACGTTTGCACCATCAAAAGAAAATAGGTGTGCGTCTCTTTATGTATGTGCAAGTAATGGCAACGTGTCAAGTCAGAGGATTTATCACCCTTAATTTCATGTTATGCATTTTCATCATGATCATAATTCCTGTCTTCTGGCCATGCAGTTCCACTAAATTTGCTTTAGATGCTAATGCATTTGTGTAACGGTGCATTTCGCAAAAGATCTTTCGGTTCGGTCTGTCACAGATAAGGATATTAATGTCCTCCGGCCCGGTCGCCGTAAATATCCTTATTTATATTTATACATTTTATAGGATGGATTTGTACCAAGTGTGCAACGCATATCAACTTGATAGTCTCATTAACTAATTATTTTCTCTTCAACCAAACCATGCAGCACCCCCACCGAGCTGTAGTGCCAAAAGAGTATGGTGGCAGTCTAAATAATGATGATGATACGACGCAGACAAAAGCAATAAAAACTTTTCTTCCTGAGCACAACAAACAAAATTCTGAGATATTTCAAGATGAGAGCAAGTGTGTGTGGAACAGCTGGAAGCGATATAATCTTTGAGTGTGCACATTTTTTCAGCATAACCGCAAGCCATTTCCATTTTCGGAGCTCGAACCAGAGACTCTTTGCACAAAACATATACCATTAACATTAAGTATTTAAAGTGTAAGAAAAGGGGAGCACAAGAGGAGGACAATAACGCTTCCGAAAAACACAAGGATAATGAATAGAAGGCTCTAGAAAATGGGCTTGACTAAAGCACCACACTCCTTTGGTGTGCAGTATAACTTTTGTGTAACGGAGATCCCATTCCCACAGATTGGAACGATGAAAAGAACAAAAGGGGCTAGATGCACAGGTGTATATGGTACTCCGTCTTCAAGTTTTTTGGAAGAAAATTCTTTTGTTCTAGAAATTCTCAAAGGACGAACCCATTCAGCCTTAGTTTTCAGAGAGTTTTTCGAGGGTCCAGTGAGAAATGCTTTTAATACTGCATTAAAACCGTAATGGAGATATCACACTCTGGGGGAAAGGGATTACGTGAAGAAACAATAAAGGACACAATAAAGGTAACTCGCTCATTAAATCCAATTGGCAAAGCGGAAAATGAATAGAGAATGGAACGACTCTGTACAAAGACTGCCACACACCGACAACTCTGAATTCGAGGTGGAGCCATATGTGTGAACGATGATAATGATGACCTCAAACTTGTGAAATGAACCTTTTGTCGAGAAGATTCGAAGAGGATTTTAACGTCTTCCTTGAACATGCCTTCAGAAAAGAGAATGAAGTGATGCACATTTCACACTTACTCTCTCTATTCTTGTACGCACATAATAATCGTCATTTCAAATAAAATAATCATCATGATTCTCATCATCCTCTTTAAGGCGAGCACAAGTGATGACCTCAATTAACAAGGGGAAAGGCGTGTCCACTTGTTCTTTTTTTGCGAGACTTGTCTCATTTCTAATGAGCCCTTTCTTACTCTGACAGGGCTGAGCCATATTTGGGCATGGCGAAATTAGAAGATATGGTTAAGTAGGTTTTTGATTTATGTGCAAAAACACTCACTCTGTATCAAGTCTACGTTGTGGATACAGACGAAATTCAATTTCGTAGAAAACAACAGGGAACAACACATGAATACTGTGGAAAATCCACACAAAAATGCGTACCGTCATCCGAATACATTTTCTCTTTTCCTAAAAAAAGAACAGTCTCTCCTTAATGCCTTCCTTTCCCCTTGTCACAAAAACAGTAAATGTAGGAGAATGCAGAGGAAAACCTGCTTTTATTGCATTTACATCATGTGTGTGATGTTCTCTATCTTTTAGAAATGAACATGGATGCTCACACACGTGCAATAAATGCTTCCTTCCTTTCCCACTTTGTCATCTGACTTCGCATTACACTCCATTCTACTTTATCCTTCACAAAAATACACAAGTTGCGCTTCCTCGTAGAAAAATCATTTCCGATCCATCTCTCCCCTTTCCTATTTTTTGATATCTCTGGAAATCTCAGAAAACTACCCTCATTCGACGAGAGACGAAGAAAAGTCTTATTGCCTTCATATATCTACTGTCATTAAACCAGCTTTCCCCCTCTTCCATATATTGGAGAAACAACGAGAAAAATAAATCTGGATGAGGACAAAACACAAGTTTATTACTTGCACACCCCATTTCTCCCTTATAGCTGTCCATTTTCATCTAAAAAGTCCAACTGCTCTCACACAACTTAAGGAAGATGTATTACGACAATATCAATACTTTTAAAAAATGAAACAAGCTACTACACATCTTGCTAATGGTATACAAGTATAAATACACGAACCGTGGAAAACACTTGGCGTTTATTGTCTCGAGAAGGACTGCTACTCGCAGTTTTTTAACAGTGTCTCTAACATTAAAGAAGTCTTTGTCCCGAAAATCTTAGTAAGGATCTCATGAACATTGAATAAAAGTCACGGTGTGATTACAAAAAAAGTGTTTTTTTTCTACTCTTGTCAAAAAGACTCTCGTATTGCGTGCCTTATGTCCCTATTATTATCGGTGTACGCAGCTTGTTAGTCAAGTCGGAGTTACTTTGAGCATGTATTACATTACTACACACGATATACAAGTCGGAAAAAAGAAAGTTTAAGAGAAAAATAAGAACTTTGCTCCTCGTCTCGCTGGAAAACAGGGGCTCAACGAAATGCAACTTTTTTCGTGATCCCACATTTTTATTGTGCAAAGACTGCAAAAGCCTTTTTGACTCACTCCCACCCGATATTCGGTCTGGAGGAGTTTGCACAATTTCCCTTTTTTACGTCTTTGTTTTCTGCACACACGTCTTCCTCCTGTTCGTGTTGTGCGCTAAGCTCTTTTACGTGTGGTGGTGGCTTGGTTTTAGGAGTAATTATTAGATTATTGGAATTCCCTGAAAAAGTTTGTGCCTACTAGTTCTCTATTTTCTTGCTCGACTTTTTTTGGGGGGATTTTGCCCTAAAAGTATTTTTCAGACTTTTGGAGCATTAATAAAAAACGGCAAGGAATAAGAGTTTTTCCAACTCTCTCCACAGGAAGAGACCTTGCCGCTTTTGAAGGGTATAAAAAAAGTTCACAACTTAAGAAAAGTATATGTACATATACCAAAAAGGGAAAAATTGTTTGAAAGCAAAAAGTTGAATGAATGCTGCTAATATATTATCCCCGTCTTGTGCATCATGATGATGACGGTACTACTTTCTATACACGCGTCTTCCCCTCTCCAGGATTCTTTCTACCCCCTTTAAAAAGTTTGTTAAGAGAGCCACAAAGAAGTGAATAAATCCTCGCGAATCTAAAAGGACACCAATAAAGACGGAAGGAAGTTGAAAGACGCAGAATGTGAGCCACGCTGCTGTGGCCGTAACCAAAAGCTTCTTAAAGGTTTTCTCCTCTGGAGAAAGTCTGGAGTCATTGAGAAGGAGGAGGGTGGAAAAGAGGGAAAGGAATACGAAACTTTCTCTGTTTTTTTGAGCTTTGAGCTCTTCCACTCATCTTGTTTTTCAACAACTTTTTTTTAAGAAAAAGGCTAACATCTCAGTCACTCCAGTCAAGATAATTCAAATGAAAAAAAGCTCAGGAGAAAAGAAAAAGAGAGTATATACAAATAGCATGTCTACCATCATCAAAGTTTGGAGTGTTGAGAGTTTTACAGCATTTGAAATTCATACTGCTCCATCTGTCATTATTATCATAGGATTGCATTTTCCATGCCATTCAAAAACCCTATGAATACTACAAACTCACAAAAGGCTGCGCCTGACAATGAAAAAGCTGCCGCCGTCCTCCCGTACATTTTTGTTCGTTCTGTTCTACAATCGTCATTAAGGCATCACATTATGCGCTCGTTTTGGAGAATTTTCTCCAGCGTTTTTTTTTCATTCTTTTTGTGAGATGAAGGATTCTTTGCTTAATGAATTCTCATTCCTTATCTTTCTTCTTCGTCAGAACGGACTATATTTTGTATAAGTGTCCGTCAAGCCTAGAGCTTCCTCCTCTTCCTGTTTTGTTCCAAGGATTTCCTCAAAGCTGATTTTCCTCGAAAATCACGAAAGAGGAGGGCGAAACAATCAAAGGTTTTTTCTCTTCTCAACATAATAACTACGAAGTCGCTCCTCATTCCAAATGAGTTGGACTTTTTTTTGGCACACAGACTACTTGGAGAAGTAAGAAGGAAGAGAAAATGAGCTGGAGAGAGTCACTGGAGACTGGAACTTGAGGACGTGTGTGTATAAAGCAGTTGACAAAATCAGTTTATGGAAGGCTGAAAGCTCCTTTTATTAAAATACAACAGACCCTTGGGACAATTTTATCGCCATTGCGTCTTCCGAGCAAAAACTCTCTACAACTTTCCAGCTCACTTTTATAACAATATATTAGAACTCCACATACGAATGTGCCGGCTATATGCTTTAATGATAAGGTTTACAATAAGGAAAAGTGCAATTCAATGTTGCCTCCATTCTCCAGAGCAGAAAATTATTGGTAAAAACGTACCCTATAAAGCTTCTCTCTTTACGGATACCCCTTCTGGAGTAAAGCCACTTTCTCTTAGATATGGAGGGAAAATTCCTCCAAAATGATTAAATACGCGTAGAGGAGGAAGATGAAGAGCGACAGAGCGTCTTCTTTATTACAACTCTACGTTTTTTCCCAAACATAAAAAATGTTGAACAAAACTTATTCCTCTTGTATGTCGTTCAGATCAGCGGGAATAAAAAATGGGAGCCATGTTCAAGAATATTAGAGGCCCTCCATCTTCTGATCCTTGTTCGAGAAAGGGAAAATTCATTTTCCTTGTAATAAAATAATCATATTCCATTATTCCTCTGTTGTTTCCTGTCTTTCACTATCTCCCTATTCAACTTTACTGCATGTTGGAAGGAAAAAAACGAAATCCGTATAAACTTAAAATGAATCCTTTTCTTTCTCTTCTAATGCTTCTCCAGAGCATCTTGAAGAAATTGCATTGCATTATCTGTATCCGCATTTTCTTCTGCTTCCCTTCCTCCAGAAAAATTACAGGATGAAATGAATGAAAAAGGTAGCTCTGGAGAAAACAAAAACGACCGTTTCTTACCTATCTACACCCTATTCCATAAGAAAAGAAACCTCTGTTTTTTACTGGAAAACATCGTTTTCTTCACGTTCTATTTCTTCTGGAGAAAAAAAAAGTGTAATCGCATTCAAGCCAAAATACATATGTGCACATGAAACTCACCGTTTTTTATACCTTTTTCTATAAGAAAACACTTTTTTCTTGTACACTTGATCCAATTTTCGCGTAAGCTACTTCCTTTTCCCTCCAGCAAGCACACATGGAGGATAATGTAAAATATATTGAATCTGTTGTCCATATTTTTTCCTTTTTCTCCAGAGCTCTCCAGGCAAAAAAAAACAACGACAACGGTGGTGGTGGTGCGTGTTCTTATCTGGATCTCTGAACGAGCTGTCTTTATTGCAAAGCTTTTTGGCGTTCATTGGATATTTATTCTTGAAAGGATGACACTCACTAAACCATAATGGCACAGCTTGAATACTCAATGCGTTTCCCCGTAAAATACCCGAGTCGATAAGATAAGAGAAAAGGGCTTTTTCTCCCCTTTTTATAATGCAAGAGGAAAAGAGTGCATTTACCGTTCTGCTCTGAAAAGCGCGACCACCTCACTAACCTATGGGGGCGAGTGTTTGAAAAATGGCGCGCAATTTCAAATTTCAAAAAAAAACGCACGTAAAATCGTGGTGCTTTTACTGGATGCCATTTTACCCCTTTGAAATCTTTGAGGTAAAAAAACTAATTTTTTCCAATCACACACACAACACTCAAAAGTTGGAAGTGCTTTTTATCCACTTTTCTTTCTCCAGAGGAGGAAATTTGGGAAATTTCCAGTCTGCATAGAAAAGTAGTTACATGATGTTGTTGTGTTCCAATCAATACGCTGGAAATTGGTGCGTTTGGTTGGATGACTTGTAATAAAGGGAAAAAGTTAGAGAATGTCTTGACTTGATCGTCCTCTGTGGTTACTGGAGAGAAAGTGAGTTTTAAGTCGATTTCTTGTTGCTGGATAGAAAATATAGTTTTGCTTGACAGAGGACAGGATGACGGTGAGCAGTTTTTGAAGACAGTTTTTTTCTCCAGCTCCAGTCGCCTCTGGCTCATTTCATATGTATAAAGGAGAGGAAGACGAAAGGACGACACGTCTGGTTCTGGTCTTGGTTCGACGGAGGAGGTGAAGTGAATCTAATTCAATTCAAGTCCCTACTTTTTCCAGAGTTCCACACTAGTAAAACTGGAAGTATGGAAGACTTGTAACTGTTCGCTTGTTCACCGGGTGCCATATATTAGCTCAGAAATACGCGCTGGAGAAAGGGATTGGTGTACAACGTAAGATGGATGGGACTGGGACACATTGCTGGAGAATGCCTGGAAAAGTGTATAACTTTTTTTCTGGAGAAAAAGAAATCACCGCATCACCCGCAAAAAAACGAGGCGTAATTTATGTACCAACATAACACTCCGAATTTTTGTTGGCTGGAGAAAAAGGAAGCCTTTGGATGCAAGTGATTTTTTTTCTTCTTTTTTTGGCTAATGATATTAAAGGAGAAGAAAAGGATAGTGAGATGAGCGTGTTATAGAAGAAAATGTGAACTCTGTATTTTTTCCAGAACTCTGTCTCCATTATACTACTTTTCCTCATGCCATGGATGAGTGCAGTCGTGCTGGAAAGGATGGACTATAAAAAGTACGGTGTATGTAGATCAGTAAGCTAACAAACTGGATTTTCGGGCTTGGAGGAGTTCGGCATGTAGCCTCGTTTCTTGCCAGAGTGTTTTTGAGTGACTTTTTACCAGGGTTTGGATGAGTGACTTTTTGGAGAGATATGAAGTATATTGAGGCGTAGTTTGAATTTATTAGCCTTTTTTCCAGATCACCAATATGCTATTCAATGGGAAGACAGACATGCAAGGAGGAAATGGCGGTCATCAATGGGAAAACGCGTGAAAACCCCTTTATTTGTTCCACTCTTCACACACCACAACGAGCCTAGCTGGAAAGTAGGACTGGATATAAAATTGGATTCAAGAGGTGGTGTGCTGCTGGAGAAAGAAAATGACGGAGAGAGACAAGTCAGTTATCCAGTGAAACTTTTGCTCTGGCCAAAATCAACTTACTTTGTATAAAGTAGGACTGGATAGAAAATTGGATTCAAGAGGTGGTGTGCTGCTGGAGAAAGAAAATGACGGAGAGAGACAAGTCAGTTATCCAGTGAAACTTTTGCTCTGGCCAAAATCAACTTACTTTGTACACACAACATGCATAATGCATTATTTACTTTGCGTGCGGTGTGGTTTGCAATTTTTTCTGGGACTCTCCAGCATTTTTTAAAGAATTATGGTCACTTCCCAAATTCATCCATCATTACAAAACACAAATTCTTTTTTCATGCGTGTCCTCCACAAAAACATGAATACATGTAAACATGAATTTTTTCGAGTGAAAAGAAGCTTCGGCTTTATGGCCGGTGGGGATTTTTTGATACAAATACACACATCTGATCTTTTTTTTTGCAAACTGGAGAAAGCCGGAAAGCCCTGACGCGGTGTGCTGGGCATATGTTATAGTCGATTTTTTGAAAGTCTTGTTGAATTTTAAGTGCTTTCCTCCACTTTTTTGGGGAAGCACCCATCATTTGCCATGTGTGCTGCTTTTTTCCAAAGCTCATATGAATATAGCGATTTTTTGTGCAATGCACGTTCGTCGCATTTTTCATGGAGAAAACCAGTAGCCTCGTAAAAAACACTGAGACAGTGGTGACTTCTGTGCTGGAGAAAGCGTAGTCATATTGAAACGCAAGCAGCTTTTGCAAGTCATGATGTTATACTTTACATTCTTATATTTCATCCTACGCATCCAACACTGTCCATTACCTACTTCACATACATAATATAGGAAAAACACTCAAAAATATAAAATGGTACGGATAGTGCTCATAATACGTCAAACATATTTGACTCATTTGCTTTCAATGATTTCTCTTTTCGCAAATAGAAACCCACAACAAACTTGATAAAAATGGGCAAATAATACAGTTTTAAGAGCGAACC
>JAHZMW010001646.1:0-13761 GCA_027743745.1 Alloscopus bannaensis | reverse complement strand
GTTATCAACTATTGCAATTTTCAACTTTTTAACTTAACAGAAATTGCAACTTGCAGGTTTCAAAGATATCAGATGTTGCAACTTACAGGTTTTTAACTTGACAAGTATTGCAGTTACACCCACGATACTAATTTTGGTCGGAAGCTAGCAGTGAAGCGCGTTTCATACAGGTACCTGACGTCTTAATACACATCAGAATGATTGTTGAATATGTCAAACTTTATCACCTTGTAAGCCATGTTCAACTAAGTCGCTTAATGTCTTCCAAGAACGTCACATCGTAACTGAAATTCAACCACGGCTCAATTCAAATTAAAAAGTAGCTCAAATCAAGCTAGAATAATAGTTTAGTCAGTTCAAGTACATCGTGCCAATTTATTCGACCAAGTGGTCGAATTAGGAAACATGCGTTTTTGAATAACTGTTTTTGCCTCAATCAGTGCAGTGGCATTGCTATCTGCCAAACGCTTTGCGTCATTATACTGACGTGTGGGACCCTCTCCCAAGCTACAAATCAAATTGTGAACAAAGCTGTGAAGTACGGCAGCACATCCTCTTAGGGAGAAAGGCACACATTGCCCCACTTCAGGCAAGCATTTCTTGTACAAGACAATCATTGTTCTCAAGTTTTGCTTGAAAAAGTAGTTACCCACACGTATAGTGTTGGTATTGGACATACCTCCGGCATGTTGAAAGTCCTCACTATTATCTTTCAAGCTGGCAAACTGACAAACATTGAGACTGGTTTGTTATGATGCATCAGTAGGCACACCAATATAGTCCATAAAGTTTTTGTTAAAGTAAGTAGTAATAATCTGAAGATTTTGGAGAACGTCATGAATCGTGATGAGTGGCTGCACCTCTTCCATTGTGGGAACTTGCACAGCATTCCACACATGCGGTGGACGATGTTTTGGTTTTGCTTGCATCATTGGTTTTTTCCCATAGAAAGGCGTTAGACTGGGTTAATCCGGAAAACACTTTCCAAAGTTTGGGCATCCCATCGCTTGAGATGAGCCTTGACAGCGAATCCCCAAGTTTGCAATATCTTGACACGGCTGCATAACGCTAGCTGCATTTCCTGCCGCTACTGCCGCATAAGTTGGTCTTCCACGAAAAAAAAAAATAAACTGGTTACTGGAGGATCAGGTAGCTGAGGGGTCCTGGGTCTTAGTGGAGGAAACTCTGTTGAAGAAGGTTCAGGTTCACTTTGAACAAGTTGGAGAGATGGTCCAGGTTTGTGGACCGCTGGTTGAGCTGGAGAAGCATGGAAGTATAGGTTGAAAAAATTGAGGGAACTTGAACACTCTCCCAATCCAAATATTGTCCTTTTACTACTCGATTCTAGAAAAAATAAAATTAAGTGGCAACGACAGATATATAAATTAAAAATTCTTTTAATTTTGATAACTGGCATACCATAAAAACAATTGGTTGTGAAGCATCGTCAATGCTCGTTTGAGGGTAGAGTTTCTGAAAATAAGTCCTGGATATATATTCGTACTATTGTCGAGTCCGGGTTTTGGCTCCATTATTTTCTTCTACTACTTTTTGCAAGGTTTTACGCAACGGCGACGCTTCTTTATTCTACCACCAACACTGACAAAGTCCAATTTTGTTCTAGTTTTTTTTTCGGTTTGCGTTTTTTCTTATTGGTTTCGTTGCCCTTTGCCGGTAATCGTCGCTGCCCTTTTTAGTGGGTTTTGTGGATGTTTTTGCCGCGAACATTGGTATCAAGTGTTGGTAAGGATAAGCTAATAAACCAGACTCCAAATTTCAGAGCCCTGACCTAACGCTTTGATCTTAAACTGGAGACTGAGTCCATACTATCTAAATTACCGACCATTATAAACTTACAAAGTAAGTGGACGGATGTGTAAAACACACGTCACATCATTTCTCAACGGAACTAATCCACCAGCTTTGTTTTTAATTTGTAAACGGAACGAGTTTGTTCTAGAGCTTTCGATTTGTAGTGTGGTAACACGCATAGAACATTCTCACGGAAATATTTAAAAATTTGAAGAGAACCAATGTCAGACAATACAATTAACTTGGAATTGCTTTTAAAAATATCAAAATCTTCAATCGCAAACCCAGGAAAAAAGTTTCATTTTTTCCAAGCATATTACAAGTTTGAGGACTACATTTTATGCTGTAATTTAAATTTTCTGATTGAACATTTAGGATGCCTTCGAGAGCGATAAAGTGCAAATTTGTAAACTTATTTTCTAACAAGGCCTCATTGACAACCGATACAATATATATTTGTATATCCAAAACCTTGATCATTGGTGAAAAATGTAGCTCTGCCAGGCCAACCTCCAAAATATCACGATCAAGAATAAGTGGTGTTCTAAATAGTGTCGTGAAATCCGAACTAGTTGCGTTAAAATTATTCCAGATAACGTTTTCATTTGACACGACAATGTAGTGACTTTGAATTTGATTCATTATGAAGCTGGAATAAGTTCGAAATTGCAAAAAGAGCCTTTTATAACTTGGTTTTGACCATCGCGCAGAACATATGTCACTGGTGTAGTCAGCTTGACTTTGTCAATCCAAAATGTCTCATCGAAAAACCTCCTGGAATACCCTGCAGCAAAAATTAAAATAAACTGTGTTTATGGATGTACTGCGGTAGTAGTGACGAGGTTGACTTACTTTTCTCAAACTGCCACTTAACAATTTATATACGAACGCGATCGTTGATTTTATGGCAAGGTGGTTGCTTCTTTTTAAGTTTACCGTAAAATTTTTGCCAAACACGCTCGTGGGTTTTCGGTTTAATTGCTTCATTAGGACTGAGTCCGTGGCTCCTGTGAACATTGTTGGCTCTTTTATAGTTGGCAACCTCATTCTTTAGAATGTCTTTTAGTTTTAATGATTTTCTGTGTTGAAAAATGCGGCTGAGCGACTCAACCACTGTCCTTATCGATCTTTCACAGGTGTTAGTTGAAACAATCAATATGTTTTTGAAATCTCATTGGTTCCCATTGGTTTTCGTCGGATTTGATCTATTTCAATCGTAAATAAGTACTTTTGTGTTCCGAAAATGTGTGGTAGAAATGGATGTTATTTTTGCTTAGAAATGATACTGTTTCTTTTGCCGCATACTCCTTTCTTAAAATAAAAAAATACTTGTTATTTTGGAAAACAATAAATCGAAGTGTATTTAGTATTACCTTGATCAGTGTATAAAAAGCTTCGAGGTCTGACAATGTCCTTCAATAGTTTTTTCATAGCTTTAATAATTGATTTTGGTTTCTTGCTAACTAAACAATATGCATACATTTTTCGCAAAAATAACTCAATCAAAAAACATATGTACTTATAGGGCTTGTTATCTTTGAAATATTTTGTAGAAAGAACCACCAAATCACTACAATATATGCCCCTTGCAAAAGGTGACACTACTTTTTTTCTTTGAATTTTTTTCTAGCTGGTAAAAAGCATAATATTCTTTTAGCTTTAAGCTTTAGCTTTGCTTTCACTTGTTGTAGTGGAATCTGTAACTTTCTATGTTTGTAAAATGAACGTAGACCACTATATATGCCAGAAAGTCTAGTGTTGAAAAATTTTTGCTTCACGCTTGCCATTGCGTTTGCTTTCACTATTGCGCTTTGACTGAAAATAATTTCGCAGACATTTCCATTTTATAGATGGGTTTGGTTGTGAAACAGCAGAGTGGCTTTTTTCGTCACTTGGAAGGCTTGTCGCATTGCAAGTAATAGCCAACGTTGCTTTTTTCCTGTTTGAAAATCCGGATGATCGATTTAGATTTATTGATGTGAAAAACAGGCTAGATGAGTTTGCCGAGAAGACGGCAAGGTGTCCGCGAAACCATTGAATACTTTCCTCGAGAAGGCAATGGTTTCTTTAATTTATTAGGGATGGCACATTATCGCGTTATTGCATTTTACTACGACGAAAGAAATGTGGCCATTCGCCGCGGAAAGCGAAGACCGTCCGTCGCCCTTGAATTTCCCAATGATCCTTCAGTTGAAGCCCAAAAAACGGTGGAGTCTGTCGAACTTCAGAATGTTCCCATGGAAATCGTTCTAGACGATGATGACTCTCCTGCTGTAGAAATATCCGACTCAACAGTGGCTACTGGTGAAAGTGATCAGCAAAATTATAAAAAACTGTTTCGATCGGCCTGGCTTTTGTTTTTACAACATTTCGAATGTTATATTTGTCAGGAACCGTTCAATCTGGTATTTTAAAATTTGTTCATCACTTTTGAAAGTGTAAAGATGAATAAAGTAGATATTGAATCTTGTCCTAGAAGCTGTTGGAATCGTTGGGCTGACATGCAAAAATACAGAGGCCAAGTTCAATGGCATCGCGTTTTCTGTCCTACGTGTCGAGGTTCTGCCCTTGATTTGGAAAGCGAGAATGATTGGCAGAATTATCATTTTAGAACACTATCTTGAATTCGAACTTTTGTTGATGATTTTGTTGCAAGTTTTGCTCAATATGCTGACTCTTAGCACTTTATACATTTTTGTTTTTAGTTTTTCTATTTTATTTTTCCAATTATTTGTTATTTGTTGTTAGTTTTTTATTAGCTCCAAAACCATGGCCAAATATTTTTTCTCGTTGGTAAAATCAATATTTTATTATATATTACATATTATGCATGTTGGGTGCTCTGATATTGACGTACTTTTTTACTTGGCAGAATTATATGTATTCTAAACCTGAAAAAACTCCCGAGATGCTGAATATGACTGTTTGTTTTCTTTATTCTGAACAACCATGGCTACGAAATACCCAAAATCCCATATTCCAAATAAAATTTTCCGAAGCAGTCAAAATTTATGAGTTTGCTTTGTAAAGTCTTTGTTTGTTACAAACCATGACGTACGCTAATACTTTTTTATTAATAAGCTTCCAGCCCAGAATTCCCAAGAAGGCCAACGCTGACGAGGAGATTACGGCTTTGGACAAGGGATTCGACAACCGAGTACCGACGATGTCGCGGTCGAGTCTTAAAAAATTCCGATCCCCACCGCGACATCAATATTTTTAAATGCCGATAACGTTTCCTTGCCAAATTAAGGGAGAGTAAATGGACCAAAGCCTGTGCCATGTAAGTATATTTCTCTTTTTTGTATTTATATCACCTAGGTTGAATTGAAATTAATGTTACTTTTTATTTGTTTCAGGTGTCTCATCAGCAATTATTAAAAATTTGCCCAAATGAAACTGTAAAAATAAAATAACATGTAAATTTGGAGGATGAGTATGTTTTCTGGGTGAAATATGTTCAATCTAACAAAAAAGTTTACATACACGTCCCAAAAATTTACTTGTGTTATTTTGTTTAATCTGCCCGTGTTGTTTTGATTGAAACAAATTCATTAAATACACTTTCCATTTTTTAATATTTTTTTCTTCTAATTTTTGACATGCCATGCATGAATGTTAGTGCGATAATGCACAAACTAGTCCATGCTCACTTGTTCATATGTTCTCGCTTCTCGGGCAGCGCCTTCACGCTTTATGAAATCGAGACTTTGCAGCCTAAAAATCCCCAGAAAAACACCTCAAGTTTTTTTCCAGTGATTTGTTTCAAACTACTTTAATACAATTAATTGCAAGCAATTTATTGTATTAAAGTAATTTGCGAATATTTGACAATCAACAGGAGGTCTTTGGACCACTCTAAAAAGGTTATGTATTTTCTGCAGCGTTTTCCGTCGCATTGCAAATGTTTTATGTCAATTTTTTTATGTATTTCACCATTTTCCGTAAATAGATTTGACTTTCCGATTTTTTTCGCAATATTGGAATTTGCAAATTACACGAGATCCAATAAATGTCTTGTTTAGTCATATAGTCAAGTTTTCAAGATTTTTCCCTACCCTCACTTTTATTTTTTTTCACATTTACTTATAACCTTATTTAACCTAACCTAACTTACAGTTTTTCGCATTTATTTTTGCATACAAGCGAATCGTATTTTGCAAAATTATAATTAGCAAAATGCATGAATCCATCTAGATGATTTTCACATTGTCGGATATGCCATACCCATACCCTTGCAAAAGCAATTACGGATTTTATGTGGGTGGATCCTCACAAAATCAATGAAGGGGGATCGACCCTTGTTTCATTGATTGGGAGAAAGTGGGTTAATTACAAGACAATCGAAATCCATTTGATCGGGCTTTGGAACAACCAATTTCACACTATTTGTAGTATTTTTATGAAACATAAAATATAAATAAAATGTATAAACTTGTGCAATTTGTTGGGGTTTTTCTGGACGGGTGGGCGGGCACTCAAAATATATTGTTGGTTGGACGGGCTTTGAATGTCAACTTGCTTGGACGGGTTTTTCTGAACGGGTAAAAAATTTGTTCCTTCTTGGACGGGTAAGACACACTTGTTTAAAAACTAACCGAGGCTGGGCGGGCTCGAGCCTAGAAAATTTGTCTGCCCACTCAGCTCTAACAAGCACTGAATTAGGATTACTGCTTCCTTTTGTAAAGCATAATTTATTCGGTTATGCCAATTCGACTTATTTGGTTTAATCCTTATTTACTGATTATGAAAATGGGGCATTTGCCTCATTTAATTCTTCTCGTTGGACATTGTCCAGTTTTATATTCTATAATTGATGATTTTGCTGGCTATTGTATGTATGAAAAATTGACTATAAAAGGGCAGAAGTGCCGTCATTCGATGCTCTCATTAAAATTCTTGTTTCTTTGCGGTGCATTCTCTCCGTCCGTGGACTGATTCTCATCTCGCCCCAGCACAGGCTTTAATATTGAAGAGTAGCATCATTCCTTATATACACTCAGTGCATTTTTTCTAACCAAGACGGGCAGAAAAATCTCAGACTTTTACGTCATCGTGTACCACTACAAAAATTGGAACCCTTAACTGCTCACAATAATTGCACCATTGTTTTCATCAAGTATCCCCGACTTTTATTGCAGGAACCAATAAATACTAATCAAATTTACAAACGCGTTGTAAGGCAAAGTTCCTTCGAGTTATCTCACGCGGGAACCTTTTCAGCTACCATCAAGGAGTCGTATGCGGAATACACAAATTTCGGTTAAATTTGATATGCAAAATTCATTTCTGATAAACATTTTGTGTAAAATTTAACTTTGGAATTTAGACGAGCAAATCAAATCCGCGCGAGACTCGGTGAGCGCGCAAGAGACAAACAAAAACGTGAACGCAACGACGACGATCTACTTGTTTGTCGCTTTGCTTAGCTAGTACTCGTGCGCTCGGGCGGATTTTATTTGCTCGTCTAAATTCCAAAGTTTACTTTTATACACAAAAGTTTTATCAGAAATGAATTCTGCACATCAAAATTAACCAGAATTTATGTATTTCGCATACGACTCCTTGATGGTAGGTGAAAAGGTTCCCGTGTCAGTTCCACTTAAACTTATTCCATCGGAACCAAATTCCCAAGCACAAATCACAACAAAATGGCAACACATAAATCTTTTCTGGACATCCTGCTCAAATCCCTGGAAGTTGCAAGACGCTCGAAATCCGTTCGACTTTCCTGCAATTTTGACAGCAACCAAATTCTCCCAATTTTATCCGGATTTCCCGTGAGACTTCATAAGGTCGCTGTGCTCCTGACTATAGTCAACGCTGGTGTCACTTGCTGGAAACTGCCGACGGATTTGCCAGTCCTGAAGTTGGTTCCATTACTAATCGTTTTGGAGGCGAAACTCTTTATGGTTTACACTGCAATTTTGTACAGTCGTGTGTATGCCGAGATTGCAGCGTTTGTGAATAGACTGACAGCATTTCTATTTTTGCGTAATCACAAAAATCTGACGATTTATGTTTAATCATATCCTTAAAGAACAAATAAAGAATAAATTCTTTTCTAATTTATCTAATTTATAACCTAACTTAACCATAACAGAAAACACCCTGGAGAAATGCCACCGGCGAGATTCCAATGCTAATTTGGATACAACGGAAAAGTTTGCTTTGGTGGTCTGCAAATTTTTCAACTGGACAACATATCCCATCACCATTTTCAATACTTGGTTCGAAGTTTGGTTTCTCCCATTCTCCATTTTGGACAAGGATATATTTGGCCGTTCTTTGAGTGAGCAGAATACGAGTGAAAATATTGGAGCCCTTGACATTGTTGGAGTGGTGCTCTTCGTGGCATCAGAATTGATTGGCTGGATGGTTGACATGACTGTACTCATGTTAGCTATTTATACAATGATCACTGGCGTGATTTACATGAGAAAAATATTGAAAATTTTTGGACAGCGCTGTAACGCCTTAAACAGAAGCAGTGCAAATATGTCTTCATTGACTGGAGGCAATTCCGTCGGCAGAATATATAGAGCGACCCAATTGCTCGCTGGAGAATACAACTGGATCCATCAAACTTATTTAGGTGTCCTCATCTCTGTGTCGACATCCTTCAGTGTGCTCGTCTTGTTTTCGATTATACGGACGGAACCAAGCGGAGCTAATTTGGCATACATTGCATTTCTCCTTGCCGTCTTTTTCGAAGCCACCGGAGGCGTCTTTGGTCTATTTGGAATGATGGGTGACATTGCTTTCTTGTCTCAAGAGTATGTATTTGTCGCCCATGATTCTCAACTGGCGAGGAAGTCATTGTGGTTCAGGAAGTTTTTGAAATCGTGTGCCCCCATCAGAATTAAGTTTGGGTGGGGCAACTATTTTGAAAAGTTGACGCCATTCGTATGTCTTGATTTTGTGGGAGTACAAACGGCAAGCTTGCTTTTGCTCTAAATGCTATTATATCAGCCATCCTCCTTTATGTACTGATCCCAGTTCAGACAACGTGCTACATTGCGCTTGGGCATTCAAGATTCTCACGATAATTTACTCAGCATTGCAGCACATCAAGTATGCAACAGATCAATCTGAGTGGCTCTCCTAAATAGAAAATTGTTAAGTGTAACTGGAATTGTCACAGGAATCAGATTAAGAATAAAACGTAAAGGCAATTCATGCTTCTGCTCATATTTTATGTACGCCGCATAAACAAAGTTGTTTCGTTAAACAACAAGCTTTGTCCAAATTGTTCAGAGGCGCCACATACTTCGACGGACAGACCTACGTAATAATAGTCAGAGAAAAAACTCGTTTTTGAATTGGGAGACCATGACGGAAAAGAATAAAGCTTTTTGTGGTGCATTACTAGTTACGAACTGAATTCTTGGAGACAATAATATTGTTTTATAATTATACTATGTAATGATATAAAATAGTTGTTTAATGTAAAAAAGTGTCTTCTTAGAATGGAGGCATAAAGAATGTTGGATAATAAAAGTCACATTTATTAGAAGGAAAAAATTGTGACTTCCATATGATTTGTAATGTTCTCCTTATTAATATCGAAACTTTTATTTAGCAAGAATCCATACAAGTTTTTCATCTTTTTATAAACTGGCAAACAACTTTTGACATAAAACAGCAGAGGAACCTATGATAAATAGGTTTATCCTGACCATATCTCCATGTCGCGCAGTCGCTTGTCATAAAAGTGACTTTCCTTATTGACCATGCTTTATAACATGTAGTTATAAAATAGTCGTCCAAATGCCCTGTAAACATAACTCAAGCGCTTCTTTTTACAAAACATTTCAACTTGTATATTTTGAGCTCATCAAACATTTACCTGCATAACAAGCTCTTTCTAATAACAGTTTGCTAAGTGTAAATAAAAAGGGCATTGGAAGTCAAAACAGTATTTGAATCATGCAATTAATAATATCAAAGTTTTGCATCAGGAATTGCGTTGTCGGTAGCTTGAAAAATCATAAGTGTGTCTCTCAACTCAATTTATGAAAGCAGAAAGAGCGTGCTTTCAAATTTCCTATAAAAGTAATAAATACCAGAGATGGAAATAATGCTTCTGGTATCAAGGTCGAATCATACATTATGCAAACTGGTGATGACATAATGGCAGAAAAGTTTCCTGCTTTAGTGGACACATCATTAATTTTTTTACCCAAATCAACTTCACCTTTGATTTCCAATGTTTTTGTTTACTTTGTCGAATGTATTTTAGGCCTGTGTTTGTTTTTGTGTTTTCTAGCTCATTAAATCATCACAGCAAGAGGTGCATTCATGTACCCAATATGTTTGTTGGAAATCATTAAATTCTTCAAGAAATCTGGTAAACAAAAGTTTAGCAAGGAGACTGCAAGATCTGTAATGTTAAATCAAGATTTTAGAAAGGCCAGTCAATTTGAAATTTTAATTGTTTTTAGAAATACTTTTTAGCCGATCCTCAGAACTGCGATTTCGAAAATTGAGTTTGTCATGAGATATCACAGGTTATGTAGGACGGGAAACGACTTTGTGAGCTTTTATTTGACTCACTTCATATTGACTTGATGGGATTAATTGAGTACTAGGTGTCAAGTTGGTGGAGTTAGGTTTAGAAAAGATACAATCGTTTCA
This sequence comes from Alloscopus bannaensis, assembly GCA_027743745.1. NCBI lineage: Eukaryota > Metazoa > Arthropoda > Collembola > Entomobryomorpha > Entomobryidae > Alloscopus > Alloscopus bannaensis. The sequence continues at coordinate 3,312 of JAHZMW010001646.1, read as the reverse complement.
GAGACCTCCAAATCGACGTACAGAACATGCGTTTGAAAAGTATACTTCCGGTTTTGCGGAGACCTGCAGTCTCCTAACAACGATTTGCATACCATTTCAAGAGCCGAATAAATTCAAGCCACATAATGGATTTCCTGGTACATAAAACATTAAAGTAAATCAAATAGAATAGAAAAGGAATGTGGTGTCAACAAAGCTGATCACTTATGAAACACTTTATCAAAACAATGCTCCTCTCTTCGTAGTGACTTATGATCACTGATAACTACGTAAATTTTATTTATAAACATTGAGTAAAACCAGACTTCTGGCTTGGTTCTTTCCCTTTTGGGTTTTTCTGTCTCATAAAAAAATTGTCAACTTAAAAATTTCTAATGCTACAAAATGTCAACTCATAAATCCTTCCTGGAAACCTTACTCAAAACCCTGGAAGTCGCAAAGCGCTCAAAATCTTTACGCCTCTCCTGCAATTTTGACTCCGGCGAAGTTCTTCCAATTAAATTCGGCTTTTCCGTGAAACTTCACAAAGTCGCGTTGATCTTGGCTACAATCAACGCGACTCTCACTTGCTGGAAACTGCCGACGGAATTGCCTTTCTTAAAGCTGATTCCGTGAAACTTCACAAAGTCGCGTTGATCTTGGCTACAATCAACGCGACTCTCACTTGCTGGAAACTGCCGACGGAATTGTCTTTCTTAAAGTTGATTCCATTTATCATAGCTCTCCAGCCGAAACTCATGATGCTTTACACGGCAATTGTGTACAGCATTTTTTATGAAGAAGTGGCAGCATTCTTGAATCGGCTGAGTGCCTTTCTCTTTTCGGAGAATGAAAAAGGTAAAACTCAATTTAATTTTAAAGTTTTGTCCTTTGTTTACAAAATTTATTTTAGTTGCTAGTGGCAACCTGGATACGACCGAAAAATTTGCGCTGTTTGTCTGCAAATTTTTCTACTGGAGTACATACCCCGTCGTCGTTTTCAACACTTGGCTCGAAGTTTGGTTTCTCCCCTTTTCAATCCTGGAGAAAGACATTTTTCGCCGTTCGGAGCAAAGCACAGAGCAAGAAGTCGACATCTCTGATATTGTTGGAGTTGTCCTTTTTGTCGCGTCAGAATTGATTGGTTGGATGGTTGACATGAGTGCACTCATGTTCACCTGCTGCACCATGGTCACTGGCGTGATTTACATGAGAAAAATAATGAAAATTTTTGGACAACGGGGTAGCGACAATGACGCCTCCAAAATTTACAGGGCCGCCCAGTTGCTCGCTGGAGAATACAACTGGATCCATCAAACCTACTCGAGTGTCCTCATCTTTGTTGCGATCTCCTTCAATGTGCTCACCCTTTTCGCGATTATTCGGACGGAGCCGAGCGGAGCTAATTTGGCATACATTGCATTTCTCCTTGCCGTCTTTTTCGAAGCCACCGGAGGCGTTTTTGGTCTATTTGGAATGATGGGAGACATTTTCTCGTTTTCCGAAAAGTTTGTGTTTGCCGCCCATCATTCTAAAATGGCGAGGAAGTCATTGTGGTTCAGGAAGTTTTTGAAATCGTGTGCCCCCATCAGGATTAAGTTTGGGACTGGCAATTATTTTGAGAAATTGACCCCATTCGTTTGCCTAGATTTTGTGGGTGCACAAACCGCAAGTTTGCTTTTACTCTAAATATTCAGAAATATTTCCCCGGGTTTTTCGGGAAGTGAAATCAAGGGCAAAAGTAAAGAACGTAATTTATGCTGATGTCAATATATAATGCAAGTTAAGTCAATGTCATTGTTTGTACACAAAAACGTATAATAGCCACGNTAATTTATGCTGATGTCAATATATAATGCAAGTTAAGTCAATGTCATTGTTTGTACACAAAAACGTATAATAGCCACGCCGCTTCAATAGCAAACATACATTTACTGTAATTGAAATGACAATACTGACAAAATAGGAGCTTTTTGTACGGGTTGAAATACAATGCCGTCACATTTCACAAGAATGGAATTGAAACAAATTCTTGGAATTAAAAATCGAGCTTCTCATTGAAACTAATATTACAATCGTTTTCTTTGAGTGTGAACTCTTTCAATAAATACGTTTTAAAAACGGGTTGGCAATTTTTGACAAAACTTTTGCAGTTAACCATATTAAAAATATATTTGTGCCGATTTATTCAATATGCGACTAATCATTTTTGTGTGCATTATCCTCTTTGGATTCGCGACTCCTGGGTTGTCGCAAGCCGTTGGAGAGGCGTCCTACAAAATTGGAGGGACCTACACAATCACAAGTGTAATGAATAATACGGCAGTGGTAATTGAGCTTCTCTTAATTGAAAGCATTAGAATTGCTGTCTCAAACTAGTATGTCTTCGATTTTTGAATCTATAATTATTTAAGATTGATCACCGTGCAAGCTAACGGGAAAGTGACAACAGAATGGCCCAACCAGTCGCCAGAGCAGCGCTGGACAGTTGCGAGGAATCCACATGGTTCGTATTTTAAATTAGCAGGGATCCAAAATCTTTCCTAACTGGGAATTTACAAAATGCAAACATTTTTCATTTAAAATCCCTATAAACAGCAGTAGAAAATTTTCAGCGATTTTAAATTTTTAAAAAACCAACAACTTGTTGCTATTTCGAATATGCGTGGATCATTCGGTGTAAATCGGGTTGGGAAGATTTTACACCCCTGGAAATTTGAATAAACTTTTTGTTTGCGTATCGCAGACGGCAAATATTTGGAACTGAAGCAAGGTGTGGTGCCCTACAATGAATTATCCGGCTACCAAAGTCCTTCTTACAATCCCACTCTATTTCCTCGCCGCTTGGACTTTACCTACCGAGGAGAAATCGACGGGGCAAATGGCTTCCAGCTTAGAGTTCGTGACCGCTGGTGTCTCCAAGTTATAGGGTACGTAGTAAAAAAAATTCCTAATTTATGGCGAATCTTTCACAAACCAAATTACGGCAGGTTTCATAAAAATGATTTAAAAATTTTAGCCCCGGCGCTCCTCTAGACAGGGACGAATGCGAAGATCACATCGCCAAGTACCAAATCTGGCGTTTAGACGAGGTGAAGTAGTGGCAAGGAAAATGCTTTTATTTCCGACATGAACATTAAAATGCACAACTAAAATTCGGTCATGGAAAATTTTTAAAAACTCGGAACCTCTTTCAAAACTACTTTCCTTCTCGAAGTTCAACAATGATGGCGAAACTCGCTGGAGAATTGATGAGGCTTTTATTCGGAACAATGTTCTTCTCTTTGATAGCATCTCTGGAAGTCGGATCCGGTTTGATGGTAAACTTCTGGA
>JAHZMW010001645.1:0-10778 GCA_027743745.1 Alloscopus bannaensis | reverse complement strand
AGTGTGCATATTATTATGTTAGGTGAGAATAAAAACAGGTAAAAATGCTGAGAAAACAAATTCTCATCCCCAAAAGGTCTCCTGTCTGCTTCACTCGTAGAATAAGAACTCAGTATGTGAAACAAGAAAACGACAAGAAAAAAATGGAAAGATCTCCGTATAAATATGAGTATTCCTTGATTTTTTATAACGTTCATGAAGTAGGCTACAGAGGTTATCTTGGAAATGATAATGACGCTGTGCGATGGTGATTGTGGTGATGATGAGTCTCATGTCAGGTGGATGCTTTTGTCCTTTACTGAAAAAAAAAGTTTACTCACTGGGCACACTCACGGGCTTCTGCTTCAGGCTTAACAACCTATTTTTAATTATTATGAGTATGCGCTCAACAGGCTCATCGACGCCAGAATGTTGTTCCCATGCTCTTGGGAAATTTTCCATAAATCTGAGAATGCATTAAGAGTTATATAAGCGAAGGCTTCACTCTTCACCTTACCACGCGCATAAATGAACTTCCATGCTTTCAATGGACATTGGCTCGAGTAAAAAAATTATCCATGTAATACCTCTGAAAATAAAATTATGTTCTCTGAATTGCAGCTTGCCACTTCTTCGAGAGTCATCCTCGCCAATTAACATCACCAGTGGAGGGGGACTGACTCAGCCGCAAAATAATAAAATAACCTGCCTCCTCTACGAGTTACATAATTCCAGATTTTCTGTAGTTTTTTGGCAGTGACATTGATGCCAGTAAGTATCCTTTTAAAAAACCAGACATAAGACACAAGACAGGACTACTACTCATTTTTGTGGAATTTTTTTCTCGAACAATATGGATTTCGCCTTGATTACGAATTTCAACTTCACCTTAAAAAGGATGTGGTCTGGTTAAGGGTTATGTAATTGAAAGCAGTGTTTGTGTCTATTCTCACAATGACTTCACAACAAACTTGGGTTTTGACAAGCGTGCAAATTGCAGGCATAAAATAACGTTTCATTATTTTCAACAAATTCTCTCTGTTTGTGTGTGCAAAACAAATTTGACAATTTGACAAAAATCTTTCACGACTGAGTGTGACCTTCCTCAGGAAACCGCATTCCGGTCTGAGTGTGATTTTGCAAAAGAGACAATGTCATCGTTGCAACGGCGTTGTTTGCACCCGTTATGTAATCTACCTAATCATCATCATCGCTGACCTTTTTTTACTTTGCAACAAAAATTGCGAGAATCCTTGAGATTTCAACATCCGCAAGTGTCCCTGCAGAGAGTCCAAAAAGTGACGTCTTAAAAACTGAGCAAGACGATGGCCAAGAAAGTCAACGTTTTGCGTGGTGTGGTCAAGTGCTAAAGTGGAAAGTGTCACAGTTTTGTGGCTGAAATTTGTGTGCGATTTGAGAAGGTTTCTGGAGTAGCACTTTCTACAGGAAGTGGAGAGTGACAAGGTTGCGAAGGAGGAAATAGTGCCATAACGTTCCGAATCAAGAGACATTGACAATTTTATCCTGGTAAGTTATAAGTGTCTGCTGTGCTATACTCTAAACTAATCATTTATATGTCACTCAATCTGCCGCTTTTAAACTTGAACCCAATTGCAACCTGTTAAGTCAACTTGACCAAGAATCGCATATCCAAATATTAAGCGGCAGTAATATACTTAAATTCAAATTGCATTTCAAATTTTTGTTTCTACTTAAAAATAACCCTTTAAAATTCAATCGAATTATTTTGCTATCACCTGCATGTTCCTCTTCAGAGAAGACACACGTAATCCGTATTTTTTGGCAGCCTCAGCCACAAATCTGTTCCTCAGTGAGATATCTCATGCTTGTAACGTTTTCTATTTTTTTCTTTTCAAAAGAACGGAAAGTGAAAATTGTGGTGTATTATTACGTATACGTATTGTAGCTCACATATTTCATGTACGCTCTTACGTTGAAAATTGAATCTGTATTTTTGAATGATTTACAATTATTTTTTGGCCGCTTCAAAATGCGCACATTTATCACACAGACTCACTTTGTATTAATGTGTTGCGTGCGACTTAATGCATAAAAAGTAAAAATGTATCATAAATATGTGAGTAGGTATTCACGTGAGCGTTTGGCAGAGAAGAAAATGTTGTTCAAATCTTTTGGTGAGATCGGCCAAGTTCAAGTTACATTATGGTTATACGAGAGTGCTCCAGTTAATCATGTGTTGTGCTCTGCATTCGCTTTTATAATAATTTCATTAGGTAGATAGCGCATCTTTTGTATGCATAACAATGTAATGGGGAATTCATCAACACATACATAAATGCTAAAAAATTGACGAAGACTTTTTAGTACCTAATACGCTTACATAAACTATTTGGGGATAATTAACTATACATAAAACTGGGAATGCGTAACGTTCAAGGTTCACAAAAAGTAGAACTGTATCAAAAGTATTTCCACAAATTGTAACCTTGTGTGTATAGACTACTTATTACACAAATATTATGAATATATTTTGCGGTTGACTTATGCTTTATGCCTAAGTCAACGTCCGCCTCGCTGTTCACTGTTACAAAATTTCATACCTTTTTGTGTGCGTATCATTATTCTCCCAAATGACTATAATAAGCGCACTCAAAGTACACATTTGAATGGGGAATTAATCAGGTAATTAAGATACAAAACGAACATTCACTCTGCCTTTTATGACTCAATTGTCAGATTAGCATCCATTGAGTGCTTATACCTACCCTTTTTGAATACTAAAAATGTTTTTTATTTTAAAAAGTGACTCTCACGAAAAATTTGTTGGTGACCGCTTTATGAATTTGAATGTAGTGATAACGGACGTGACTTGAGTGCGGAAAGTAAATCGAAATTAGTTCAGTGGTTTTTCTGTAGCAGTCGTAGAAAATTGGGTCAAGACTGTATGGTTTTTGGGTGTTAATAGAAAATTTTCAAGACAGGTGAAATCACATATGTTCACGTACTCCGTCGACATGTGCGTGGGGGCTGCTCTCTGAGCACTGAATTAGATCTAATCTGCTCAGGCTTTTACTCGCACTTTCCTCCATTGCCCTAGGTCTCTGTATTAATATTTCGTTACAGACAACGCATTAACCACGATCCAACCGAAACGACTCTCTCATTTTGCTCATTTTTTACACTCTTGTTTGCCCACCAAGTGTGTGCACACACGGTCAATACGCTTAGACGGAGACGCGAGCTTAATAAAAAGGGTGAAGTGAGCACGCAAGAAATTTACGCAAAATAAATATACGCGCTTTGTGAAATGCCAGTTTGCAACAATCATCTCTTATGATTAGCAAATCTACAAAGGCATGTAACATGTAGGTCTAATCTCTGATTGCAGGTTAAACTTATCATGCCATCCTCTCAAGTCTGGCATAATTGTCGAGTTTGATCTTGAGAGGAGCATCCACAATCTCACAAAAATCGCTAGTCCGTTTAGGCATTTCTCCACACGCGTTTTTGAGTGAAAAAATACAGATTTCCTACCACACCATTTTCACGTTTGCCACTCAAATATATTGGTGTTTAATTTGCAGGTTAAACTTATCATGCCATCCTCTCAAGTCTGGCATAATTGTCGAGTTTGATCTTGAGAGGAGCATCCACAATCTCACATGATTCTCATCGATACATGACGCAAAAATATTTAAGCTCACGCATTTCTCTCGTATATAAATCATGGCTCATTTAGGAACAAAAATCGCTAGTCCGTTTAGGCATTTCTCCACACGCGTTTTTGAGTGAAAAAATACAGATTTCCTACCACACCATTTTCACGTTTGCCACTCAAGTATATTGGTGTTTAATTACAATTTCATGTCGTCCGATTTTTTGAACGCGGGAGAGAGGAGTGCAAAATATTATTTTTTGACTAATGAAATCACATCGGAACAAAGGAATCTTTGAAGTGAGGTCAATAATTTTGAGTAAATCCACCATATCACAGAGATTAGAAAGGAGGACGAACACCACAAGTATATTGTAACTAAAATGAGCAATTTTTGACAGAGAAGGCTGCACAATGTCAAGTGTAAGGTTTTTGTGTAGAAAAAGCGGAAGGAAATAATTGAGGTACACATGTCGTGTTTAAATCTGCTCATAAATCCGGTTAAACTCAGGGAGAAGATTTTGCAGTTGATTATGACAAAAAGTGTAATTTTGTCACGGAATATAAGGCACTAAATTGACCCCAACATGTGCACTTGGTATGTCCACTAAATCGCGATTTTTGTTGCTCACACACTTTTAAGACCACGTTGAAGGGATGATGATGCAAATGACCTCAGCTGCCTTCACGAGTTTCCCTCTAATTAAGCCGTACTTACAAAACAGATTTTTGAAGAAAAAAATCAACTCTTCTTCCAAGGTCCATCTAACATTATTACGGTTGAGCATAACATTTTTCTCAGGCTCATCAAACGTCTTTTGTGATTTGCACTCAGCGTTATCGTTCCTTCGCGCAGGGTCACAAAGAGTCACGTACTCACTGAGGATTTAATAGAAAAGGGAAATTGGAGGAATGAAAGTGAGCAAAAATTCCTTGGCTTTATGGAAAACCGAGTGAAACCATAATGTTCGCTAAAGCTCTGTGATATTGAGCACTAATTATAGATTGTATCTGCTCAAATTGATGTCTACATTTTTAAACTGAAGTCATCGTGGAGAGAATCAAAGGCTTTTAGAGTTTGATGTAGACTATGTTTAAAAAATTCTACATTTTTTATCCCACATTTCTTAGCAGCCAACCCATTTGGAGTTCATTGTAAAAGTTCAATTATTCATCTCCAAGCGCGTTGAGTACGTAACGCCTGCATTGTGTTTTGCACAAAAGGTTTCAATCTGAAATGTGTCCTTTTCACATCTTCCTTATTGTGTCTAAATGAGAGATAATGGTGTAAAAAATACAGACATAGCAATAAAGCGAGACACGCCATGGAGCTTCGTTTTCTCGACGAGTTCATTGCCGACTCGGAGGCACTGCGTGTGAAAGGAGTTTAATCAAAGTGTTTCCATTCAAATAAATCTCTACGCTCCTTTTGTCGCTGCGAGAGGTACAGGATTGCAATGAGCTACTCAGCTTCTCTATTGAAGAATTTTTTTTATTACCAAATCAATCCATTCAAGAGTCAAAGCGTTGGAACTAAAGGTTGTTTCAAAAAATTCTGTACCAAGACGCGTTTTTTTTGTACAATTCGACTAGGCTCAAAAACACGCCTTCTCTCTTGCGAATCCTCAAAGTACAAGGTAGAGCTTTACAATGTACAAAAAATGGCTGAAATCCAGGTTGTTCTCTACACTTTCAATGAGGACTGTATAAAAGGATGGCGAAAAAGGCGTAAAGCGTGTTTGCTGATTAGCGCAGTCAGACATCCAACAATGTTACAATGCCTTTTTTCCAAAGAAAGTTTGACCTACATTGATCCCTCTCCCTGTAAACATTATACTTTTGCTAATGCACACGGACATGAGCTTAAAGCATTGAGTGATTGAAGCTTACTGGAGCGTATAAAAAGCTAAAAAAACTACATTTTGACTCTTCTCTCATATTGTGTTTTAACTAATGCATTCGGATTGACGAGAGCATTATCCACATAAAAACTCATATATCTACCATCATGATTTGTAAGCAGGAGATTATGTTGCATGTGATTTTTTTGTCAGGGCCCTTGCTGTGTGCAAAGGAATTTTTGGGAGTACCTTACATACAATGTTCTCGCGAAGCTCAACGGAAGGCAAAAAACTGAACATATTCTCACCATTGATTTTTTTTTCGAAAAAGGAATCAGATGAGGTTGATGCTTTTACAGCGTATTTGCAGACTGCTCTGCGATTTTTTTCATATAAACTGTTTCAAGGTGTGGTAATGAGCTTTATAAATGCGACTCAAGTAGTTGAGAGTGAAAAAGGAATCAGATGAGGTTGATGCTTTTACAGCGTATTTGCAGACTGCTCTGCGATTTTTTTCATATAAACTGTTTCAAGGTGTGGTAATGAGCTTTATAAATGCGATTCAAGTAGTTGAGAGATGAGCAATATTTAGGGAGAGCAAATTGGGAAATATGAGAGCAAAAGTGTTGATAAGGAATGTTTTTTTTTTGTGGGAGATGTGCAAATAGGTGAGATAATCAAGACTACCCACACACATTTTGGTATGCTATAAAGTACGTCGGCAACTCTGTAAAATGTACGTGAAGAGAAATATAAGTGGGGATAATGAAGATCAATAAATTGGTGCATTTTTCAATGGTGTTTTGTAATGGGGAAAATTAAGAGGATTTACTTATCAGGGGTGTGTACACCCTGGGGGGTGGGTTGAGAGTAANATAATGAAGATCAATAAATTGGTGCATTTTTCAATGGTGTTTTGTAATGGGGAAAATTAAGAGGATTTACTTATCAGGGGTGTGTACACCCTGGGGGGTTGGTTCAGAGTAATAATGTGAGGAAAGTTGGATTGTTTTAAATGCTAATTTACTTAATATTTTAAACAGTAAACTCGACCGTAGCGTAATCAACTAATTAATCTGTAACAGTATGCCTGTTCCATTCATTTAATTCTATTCCACATTAACAAGCATTGCATTACAAAACAATTCATTCTGTCACAGTGTCCACTGCATTTTCATGAAAGTGTGGATGACATTCGATCACGTAAGCAAAACTAGAAATAGTCCAAAATGTATTCTGAACGCTTAAAAAAAATATGTAATCCATGCAATTCATTCCAATCCTGGCTACTGAGGGCGAAATTTCATTCCATGGCGCAATATCTAAATTCGTGACATCCGATGAAATGGAATGAATAGAAATGAAATTCATACATATGAGGGTGCTAACTTGGAATAAATAAATAAATATCATGTATCACTCTCAGCAGTATATAAAATGATTAACCTAATGTCTATTAGACGCAATCAGACTTTTCTCGAGAACTCTCTCGGCATCAAAACCAGTCAAATTTGAGTTAATTGACAGAAGTCCGTATATATACATTATGCATCCTGCAGAAGAAACCAACAACACAACAAAAGTCTTACCCATCCCACTCCTTGCGGCCAAGACATGGCTCATTACGTGAATTTTTGGTGTTAGGGCTAATTAGGAAATACATACTTTTGTGTAAAGGTTACAAATAAGCCAACTGCAGAGACAACCTAGTGAACAAATTCGACCAAGAAATACCTACAAGTTACGCACAAAACATACAGTCACACATAAAGTTATGTAGACATTTTATAGCGCTGCCCTTATCAATTTTAGACATCCAACAAAAGTTCCTTCGAGAGAGACCTTTGAAATGTGGTGCTATTTTCTAGCAGTAATTCACCTCCCCCACTTACACCTGTTCGCATAAAAACTACATTTACACATCAAAACGTTACTGTGCAATAATTATACATACTTCATGCTATATAATCTTTTTACCTTCGACTAATTTCTTCTTTTTTTCATCATTTCATTGAGAATAATGGTAGTTAACGTGAGCACAGCATATTTTTTTCCTCTCGTCATTCATTCATTCATATTTACAAAAATAGCTATTTTTCTCTCTCTCTTAAGTTGACATTGTTCACTCTGGGGTTTTGTCATAGTGCACACACATTTTTAGCGTGTGCGTGCAACTAGAGATAAGGTGCAGACAGAGTTATCTCCATCAGCGAGTATGGAAGAGTAATTTGTGAATAGCGAAAGACATATAGACACAATGAACTTGAGGTTATCTGTCTGTCAACCAACTCTTCATCATCATCACCGTTATATCCGTTTCTCCTTGTTTACAGAGTATAAGAAGTAATGTTATTTTTTCTCCACCATTGTCAGCGGAGGAGGGGGATCCAGTTGAAGCTCAATGAGAAATATGCCTACGCTAACAAGGTGCTCTTTTGCATCGCACATGAGTTGCACATTTATCTCTCATATTATCCACATCACGCCTTTAAATGCTCACTTTTCCTTTCTGTACGCCTCTCTAATTAATGTCACCTGTTGTCGAGGAACAGATGACATTGTCATAGTGGAAGCAGACAAAGCAGCTCCTTTATAAAAAAAGAGCTGCGTAATATACTCTCACTCTCTGACAAATTTCACAACATGAAAGTGAGTGAGATTTTGACAAGAGAAACAAGGCTCTCAACAATGTGTGTGCACTCCTCCGAGTTGACATAAAACACAAGTGTATTTTAAGCAGTTGCTTGTAAAACTGATGAATCAGGTGTAAAAAAGCGAGTTAGGTGTCCCTTTCAAATAAGGTACACATTTCACTATCTCTCCCTTATTCTTGCCTGCCTCTCTTTTGTCGTGTAATTTGTCAAAAGAGAGGAAACCTAGAAGGTCCTTTTCCACTGTTTGTAAATTGTAATTAGACACATCTCTCGTAAGCGGTTTAAGCACATTTTGCCATTCTTTGTTTTCCTTAACGATGTGTTTACTCATGAATCACGCGACTAATGAGAGTGTAGTTCAACTAGGCTTAGAAAAGTAACCAAGTTTGTCGAAGGTGGCATTTTTGTGCAGGAAATTATATGCAATTTTTAAAACCGTAGATGTTAACATAATTTATGTATTTGGGGAGTATTGAGGTTTGAAAACCTTGACAAATCATTTGTATTTGTCATCGTTAGCTTTTTGCACGTTTCTTGTCGTTTGATTTATCGACTGAACGAGCAGATTCAATAGGTATTTATTGGTTGGTTAGGCTTTTTTTGAGAATGTGCAGGTAAATGCAGGTTGAGGTGTATATAAAGTATGTTATTTTTACGACAAATTTTTCATCAAGTTTATACAAACAATAAAACTCTGTAATCCCTTCCTTTTCCTCCTTCAATTCAGCGCTCGAATGCGAGAAAAAAGACAAAACACATAATAAAATCAATGTCATTTCCATACAATTACACAGCACAATTACAAACCTGAGCGAGTAACTGTACTGCGCTATTAATATACTCACACGTGCACAAATGAGATGTATGAAGTTGGAAAAAGCTTTAAAAAAGGGGAGGAAAAACATTGGTAGGATTCGTCAATTGTTAACTTGATTTCGTGTGTTTTGAGTTTTTCTTGAGTTATCCCTGCTAAATTTACTCCAAGTATAAATATGCGTGCTCTTCCGTCATTTTTTGTTAATCTTTATAATAATCACTCATTTCTGCTCCTTGAATTGAACTCGGCCAACTGTAAATCAAAATTCACGTTTTGTAAATTCAGAAGACAGCGAGCGAACAAAAATGATAGACAAAAGTGTGACAGGTCCTACACATTGTGACACAGAATAGAGGGAAGCAGCATAAAAAAAAGTGCTTTTATTGTGTCAAGCAGTGACTAGACACGGAAAGACGACCACCATCATGAAGCATATCGCAACAAGACATTTTGTGAGCAAAATTGTTTTATGAATTGTATCCAACAAAAATCTGCATAAGAATTGACGCGGTCCTTCTCACAGATTTACAACTTCAGTGTTCAGATGAGAAAACAATACGAGAAAGAAAAAAAAGCCTTAAAAATAATTTGCTTACTCACATAAAATTTTGCTAAAAAAAACGTCGTGGATGTGGATGGGTAATTCTTCCAGAGAGAATGAGGATATTGTTTTTACACATTTTCAGAATTTAATAAAGAATTCGCAGCAGCATCGCCGTAGTTTTTTGGTTAAACCACAAAATATCAGCGGTAAAAATGTAAGGCACACAAAGAAGAATAAAGAATAGGTTCCTTTGTGTTAAGAGAAAAAAAACTATTTGAAAAAAAAATCTTATTCAAATCGAATTCTTCTCGGAGGTACCCGACCAACCACAACATGCTCACAAAAAAATGAACGTTTTCGAATAAAAAATTCATGATGATATTCATTGAAGATTAATCTGTCTTAACACGGATGTTAAGCGTTTTTAGATAATGTGTGTGTGACGCAAGTACGACGAAATATCAAATTCACAACTCCCATAGGCTGGCACGCGTCACCGTCATTGTTGCAGACACGGCGTCGTCAGTCGTCGTCATCTCATCTCGGTGTGTCAAATGGATATAATTTTGACATTTTCACGCTGGCGATGACTTTTAAGGAGTACTCGCTCTGTGCGGAGTCACACTTAAGTTTATCAAGCGATTTTTCTACGATTACAATAATACATGTTGAGGAGGATGACGAGCAAAAAAGGGATGATGATGAGTTTGATTTCTGGTATTAGCGAAACACACACATATCGTTATAACGTGATGGTGATGATTGTATGGGAAATGGTAATGGTTTTATTGCATTATTTTGCTCGTACGCAATAATCCTCTTGATTGCCTTTTATTGAGATGTGATGGAGAGACTGACACATACATCCGTGATGGTGGCGGCGATAATGGTGACGATTTGCAATAAAACGGTTAAATCCTTTTAGATACTCATACGAGTTAATGCAAGGAAAATAAATTGCATTTAACGAACATTTTCAATACTCTCATAGACTCCGCATTGGACCAGATGAACCTATCGTCATTTTTTGGAAAATGCACGTGAAATAATATTTCGTTTAGAGTGTAGGTCAGGTTTACTAAATACAAACTTCCACTTCCCCTCCAATCATGACAATTCTTCCCTTGTAATTCAGAATTGATTTTCGATAATCGATACAAAAAACTCACAGTTTATCCACGCCCGATTAACTTTGGCTGAGAAACAGGATAAATTATGATTTTTTTAGCCTGTGTCGAATGCACCCCATCGGAGAATCACTTCTTTTGTCTTAGCAAACCTTGGGAATTTTTTGTATTTATAATTG